>JAVHZZ010000006.1:3666557-3819057 GCA_036250195.1 Mixophyes australis
ATAAATAAATGATGATGATGATGTGTTGTACAATACAGTAACAGTAACACATAACCATTGTGGAGAAACAAGATCTGCAACCGGGTACCTAGATATAATGACAGCACATTTAGTGATACTAGAGGAATAACGTGTACTGTATATTACTGATCTAACATAATGAGAACGTTAATCATCTGATTGTGACTCTTTAATCTGGATGTAAATCTCACACACTGCTGGTCAGGAGTGTACACACTGCTGGTCAGGAGTGTACACACTGCTGGTCAGGAGTGTACACACTGCTGGTCAGGAGTGTACACACTGCTGGTCAGGAGTGTACACCACTGCTGGTCAGGAGTGTACACACTGCTGGTTAGGAGTGTACACACTGCTGGTCAGGAGTGTACACACTGCTGGTTAGGAGTGTACACACTGCTGGTTAGGAGTGTACACACTGCTGGTTAGGAGTGTACACACTGCTGGTTAGGAGTGTACACACTGCTGGTTAGGAGTGTACACACTGCTGGTCAGGCGTGTACACACTGCTGGTCAGGAGTGTACACACTGCTGGTCAGGAGTGTACACACTGCTGGTTAGGAGTGTACACACTACAATGTGTCAGTCACACCATAAACAACTGTTAGTTCAGATATTTCATTAGTGAGTACGTTCCAACGTTCATGTTATATCACATCAAAGCACAAAGCATTGATTTGTGAATTTATAAGGAAGTAATAGTGTGGTTTACTGAGCTCCCGTGTTTGAATAAGGAAAGCTGCCTAAGGGAGAAGGATAAGGTGACCCTTAACCTTAACAAAAGGTGCACATAAATGGTGCAAACTTCTTGGTGTTAGGAAAGACTAGGTATATGGATGTGTCTAAGAGTATATGCAAAGCAGAGAAAAAATGTCAAATTCTTTCCTAGCGCCCAGGCGTTCACCATTTATGTGCATCATTTGATTTTAATAACTCGACTAAAAATCTTTATAAATGAAGGAACGATGTGCAGTGTGTACACACTCACATCCAGCAGTGTAGGAGATCTCCATAGAGCTTACAGAGTCACCATCTTTTTAGCCGATGGTTATGAGAGATGAAGATCACAGATGGTGTAGGTGTGTACACATGAATCTGCTGCTCATCGGGACTATCAGTCATTGGTAAAAGATATCGCATCGGAAGAAATTTTCTATAGTGTGTCATAGGCAAACCAAGGGGGGGGGGGGTTCCTAGTGCCTAGAAACCCCCCTCCAAGCCAGGGGCACTGTATAATTGAGGTGGCTGAACCCTGCTCTGGCTTCACAAAGCTCTACTTGAAAAGGAAGAGCTGCGTACACCTAACAGTAGTGCACACAGCATTTGCCCATGTATTTTATGGGGATAGGAAGAGTTGGAGAGCAGCCAAGCACTGTCTAATATTATAGCCACGCCCCCATGCATGCTGGTCACGCCCACTGGCAGCGTGGTGTGGAAACCCCCCTCTACAAATCCTGCTTTGCACTTTGTGTGTACCCATCTTTATAAAATCAAATGATACAATGTGCTTTGGTACCATAAAACATGATCATTGAAGCGTACACACTAATGCAATATCTGACCGAACGGTCATTTATTGTGTGATTGGCACAATAATTGGTGAAAAACCTGTAATGTGTACCCAGCCTAACCTATGTCTGGTGTCATTATACAAATCTGAGAAAACAAAGTGTGTGCACCCGACGGCAGCAGATGCATGGAAGGTATTTGCGGCAGAGGTGATATAGAATAATTCCGTTAATAAACACACATAATGTATGACATAAATGAGGAGTAAAAGTCACTCGTCACAGTAGACGCATGGAGGTCATCTAGATAATACCCGCATGATGTTCAGGGCTGGCTGAAATAAACTTTTTTTTCTATTTCCAAAAGATATTACAATTATTGAAACAAATCCCATTTGTCCGTCTTGGTTTTGTGAAGCTGACTCTTCATTTGAATCATTATCTGCGAGCTGCTTTCCTGTGCAGTCTCTGCTGTCATCACAGTCACTTTTTGTCATATTTGTGACTGGGTGATGAGATCTGGACTATGACTCAAGGACGGGAACCCAAATGGAATTTGTGAGACCATCTGCACCGCGGATCGAGCTGCCGTCTAATTACTGATAATTACAAGCTGGGCAGACGCATCTCTCTGCTACATCGGTTGGCGATGGAGACAGACTGATGTGCGGTGAAGACGACGAGATGGAACCATAGGAGCTAGCACTCACCTGTTCGGGATTGGCAATGAAGTTGATGGCTGTGTGATGTCGATCATCTTCCTGGATGAGGCTGAATGTGAACTGATAGTCGATCAGAGGCTGTCTGTGGGAAACACAAGAGGCCATTATTACACTATCATAGGCACAATGTACGGACCATGCAACAGATACACTGAATCCATCCCTCTTATGTCTTACAATTATAAACAACCAATATAGGCGACCGCAGGCAGTATCACCAATCCACCATCTGGAACAGTGCCCGTATGCCAAGCTGTCTAGGTCGTCCTGGAGTGGACTAAACATTTAGGACATACATCTAGTCTATGGCATATCTGTTAAGACACAGACATGTACAGACCTCATCCACATTATGTTCATCGGATGAGCAACTTACAATATAAATAAACAACTGACAAATGTGTGTTGTCTGCCCCCAGGCAGCGGCAATGTACACCCTGTATTTTGTAAGCCTGTTATATGTACTGACTGTCCTGTCAGACTGTGTAAGGGGCACTGAGATATCAGGGGAACCGGCAGCTGGTATCATGGCATAGTCACTGGAAACGCAAGAGGGGCTCTGTGCCCCCAACCAGATTCTGATGGAGAGACACGGAGAGGAAGGAAAAAGAGAGGAGAGAAGGAAAGAGATGTAACAAGATGGAGAGAGGAAAGAGATAGACAGAGAGTGATGGAGAGGAAAGAGAGAGAGAGAGAGAGAGAAGGAAAGAGATGTAACAAGATGGAGAGAGGAAAGAGATAGACAAAGAGAGGTGGAGAGGAAAGAGAGAGAGAAAGAGAGAGAGAGAAGAAAAGGGAATGAGAGAGGAAGAGAGAGGGGGTGAGGAAAGAGAGACAGAGAGATGGTGGGGGAAGCGAGAGGAGAGAAGGAAAGAGATAGATGGAGAGTCGACAGAGAAAGACAGAGATAAGGTGGAGAGGAAAGAGAGATGGCTAGAAGGAGGGGAGTGAGGAGAGAGAGGAAGAGAAACAGGGGTTGAGGAAAAACAGGAAGAGAAAGCAGGAGGAGAAAGAAGAAAAAGAAAGAGACAGATGGAGAGAGGAAAGCGAGAGAGGAGGATAGAGACAGAGAGTGAAGAGAAAGAGGAAAGAGAGAGGGAAAGATGAAAGAAAGAGCAGAGAGGGGAAAAGAGAGAAAGAGAGAGAGAGAGAGAGAAGGGGGGAGAGGTAAGAAAGAGAGAGGAAGAGAGAGAGAGAGGAGAATGAGAGAGAGAGAAGGAAGAGAGAGAGAGAGAGAGAGAGAGAGGGAGAGAAGGAAGCGAGACAGAGAGAGAGAAGGAATAGAGAGAGAGGGAGAGAGGAAGAGAGAGAGAGAGAAGGAAGAGAGAGAGAGAGAGAAGGAATAGAGAGAGAGGGAGAGAGGAAGAGAGAGAGAGAAGGAGAGAGAGAGAGAAGGAATAGAGAGAGAGGGAGAGAGGAAGAGAGAGAGAGAAGGAAGAGAGAGAGAGAGAGAGAGAGAGAGAGAGAGAGAAGGAAGAGAGAGAGAGAGAGAAGGAAGAGAGAGAGAAGGAAGAGAGAGAGAAGGAAGAGAGAGAGAAGGAAGAGAGAGAGAGAGAGAAGGAAGAGAGAGAGAAGGAATAGAGAGAGAGGGAGAGAGGAAGAGAGAGAGAGAAGGAATAGAGAGAGAGAGGGAGAGAGGAAGAGAGAGAGAGAGAGAAGGAATATAGAGAGAGGGAGAGAGGAAGAGAGAGAGAGAAGGAATAGAAAGAGAGGGAGAGAGGAAGAGAGAGAGAGAGAGAGAAGAAGAGAGAGAGAAGGAATAGAGAGAGAGGGAGAGAGGAAGAGAGAGAGAAGGAATAGAGAGGGAGAGAGGGAGAGAGGAAGAGAGAGAGAGAGGAGGAATATAGAGAGAGGGAGAGAGGAAGAGAGGAGAGGGAAGAGAGAGAGAGAGGGAAGAGAGAGAAGGAAGAGAGAGAGAGGCAGAGGGAGAAAGAGAGAGAGGCAGAGGGAGAAGGAAGAGAGAGAGAGAGAAGGAAGAGAGAGAGAAAGAGAGAAGGAATAGAGAGAGAGGAAGAGAGAGAGAAGGAATAGAAAGAGAGGAAGAGAGAGAGAGAGAAGGAATATAGAGAGAGGGAGAGAGGAAGAGAGAGAGAGAGAGGATGAATATAGAGAGAGGGAGAGAGGAAGAGAGAGAGAGAGGGAAGAGAGAGAGAGAGATGGAAGAGAGAGAGAGAGAAGGAAGAGAGAGAGAGGCAGATGGAGAAAGAGAGAGAGGCAGAGGGAGAAGGAAGAGAGAGAGAGAGAAGGAAGAGAGAGAGAGAAGGAAGAGAGAGGCAGAGAGAGAGCGAGAGAGAGAGAGAAGGAAGAGAGAGAGACAGAGGGAGAAAGAAGAGAGAGAGGCAGAGGGAGAAAGAGAGAGAGAAGGGAGTGAGAGAGGCAGAGGGAGAAAGAGAGAGAGAGAGAGGCAGAGGGAGAAAGAGAGAGAGGCAGAGGTAGAAGGAAGAAAGAGATAGAGAGAGAGGCAGAGAGAGAGAGAGAGAGAGAGAGAGAAGGAAGGGAGAGAGAGAGAGGCAGAGGGAGAAAGAGAGAGAGAGGCAGAGGGAGAAAGAGAGAGAGAAGGGAGTGAGAGAGGCAGAGGGAGAAATAGAGAGAGAGAGCGAGAGAGAGATGGAAGAGAGAGAGGCAGAGGGAGAAAGAGAGAGAGAAGGAAGAGAGAGAGGCAGAGGGAGAAAGAGAGAGAGAGAGAGAGAGAAGGAAGAGAGAGAGAGAGAGAGAGAGAGAAGGAAGAGAGAGAGAGAAAAGGAAGAGAAGAGAGAGAAGGAGAGAGAGAGAGAGGGAGAAAGAGAGAGAGAGGCAGAGGGAGAAAGAGAGGGAGAGGCAGAGGGAGAAAGAGAGAGAGAGCGAGAGAGAAAAGGAAGAGAGAGAGAGGCAGAGGGAGAAAGAGAGAGAGAGCAAGAGAGAGAAGGAAAGATAGAGAGGCAGAGGGAGAAAGAGAGAGAGCGAGAGCGAGAAGGAAGAGAGAGAGAGGCAGAGGGAGAAAGAGAGAGAGAGCGAGAGAGAGAAGAAAGAGAGAGAGAGAGAGGCAGAGGGAGAAAGAGAGAGAGAGAGCGAGAGAGAGAAGGAAGAGAGAGAGAGAGAGAGGCAGAGGGAGAAAGAGACAGAGAAGGAAGAGAGAGAGAGAGGCAGAGGGAGAAAGAGACAGAGAAGGAAGAGAGAGAGAGGCAGAGGGAGAAAGAGAGAGAGAGAAGAGAGATCATCATTTTATCATGTTACTTTCCTGTAGTAAGTGAGGCAGCAGCTGTACACACCGGGTGCATGAACCTGTCTCCGTGTAGATTTGCATCATACACATATTAATTGTTTATGGTATAAAAGTATGAGAATATTATTGTGGTTACAAACTTCTACAGCTGATGAACAAACTGATGGTGATAAATGTGTCATCCTTACTCCGGCCACTAATGTACATTTAGAGCATCTATACGCTGTATTTGAGTGGTACGGTCCACACTCAAGCTACACACATTAGGCGCAGTTTTGCGCCCGTTTACACACGGTTGCGGCTTCCTTACATAAGGCCTAATGTGTGCTGTGTTTTTAAACACGGAGCCGCTTTCATGTCTGCAGAAACTGGGATTTTGCCATTAAAGATTTTCTTGCCCTTATCACAAAGAGGACTTATTCCCTTAAATGTCACCGAGGGGGGGGGGGGTCCGGCTGGGGGCATGGAGGCTGTCACTCGTTATACTAGATGGCACGATCATCAGCTGCCCTCACATTCCACACATCACATCTGCCTTGTCTCTAATCAGACGTCCGTGAGAAGAGTCTAATTGACACTTCCTAAACGTCTCCTTACATAAGTCACAAAACAGAGGATTAAATCCCCGCAGAGCATTAATGCTCTGGACGACTATAGCTGTGAACACACACGTGTGTTATAACGGATAACATACATTCAGTGACGTTTATAAGGGAGTGTTGTGCCCAGTAATGGGGGGTGGAGGGTTACAATCTAATCATTAGTTGACCACGTCCGTTACCTTTATATAGTACAATATACTACTACCAGCAATAAGAGACACCCTCTTATGGAAACATGCCCCCTATAAATCCGATAATGCCAAATATTTTAACACTGTGGGCCTGAGTCATTAAGGCAAAAAATGGGTAAATGTTCTCTGGGACAAACCATGTTACAATACAAGGGATGCAAAGTAGTTTATTATTTTGCGCATAAGTTAAATACTGGCTGTTTTTTCATCTAGCACACAAATACTTAATAGCTTTATTACTACACTGAAATTTAAAGTTGATCTAGGACATGCCCTACCCCAACTATAAATCTGTACCCACATTTTAAATTTACCTCTCCCTCCAATGTAACATGGTTTTGCCCAGGTGCAAATGTTACTCCTTTTTTATGCTTTGCTCTCCTTAATGACTCAGGCCCTGTGTCTTTATCTTATGTGATATTACCATTGAGTGTGTGGATAATGCCAACATTGTCCGCACACTAACGAGTTTACTAACACAATACATATTGTGCACCTGTACCAGCAGAAATGAATGAATGGTTAACGGTCTGAGCAAAGGAACGTACGCCAGTTTGCGCAGTGTATCTTGTGTGACATCGCTCTGCGCATACCCAGAAATGGGGCACTGGCACATGTGCCTATGCAGACACACGGGATCCTAGCACCTATGCCCGAGGTGCCCAGGGAGGTGGGTGGGGTAAGGACGGGGCGTTCTAACGTTAGCTGAACACAGTACAGGTGCGGTTAAGCAGACCTGCGGACACACATATGTACACCTGTTAGGAGCTGTATCTTCTACACCTGCAAATACTCGCTGACAATGATGACTTGTCGTAAACACGGCCATGTGCTGCGGAGGCGAACGTATGTCGAGTTCTGTGCGGCTCTGCAAATGGGTTCTTTTTCTGTGCTGGTTTTTTATTTTTAATGTAATTAAGTCCCATTTTGCAGCCAGTTCCGCACCAGCACCAACATGTGTAACACTGACAGTTGTTGAAGGGGGACAATTACTAGCGAGCCCCAGATGTGACCTCCTATGTGATGTCTGAACTTTACTGCAGATAAAAGATGAGAGCTCAGGAGAGTCCTAGAGCACAGAACGCGATGTCTGACACATAGAGGATGTGCATATTATACTATATGGGAACTGAAGACATTATATAGCTTTTGGCAACAGAATTTCATATGCTGGGTCCAACAATCTGCCCTGGATGATAAAGGTTGTGATATTACCGCAGATACAATGTCTTATATCCATTAGATGATGTATGTGACCTAGGACAGGACAAGACTGCCCCCTAGTGCCCGGCAGCGAAGCCGTTCTCTTACGGGACTCACAAATAAATGTATTTTGGCAAATCATATTATAGGATGACATTACCGGGGGGATTTATAAGAACTGTTCTACAGGTAGTCACATACCAACCAATCAGAGGTCATATATTGTAAACCGCACTAGAAAACTGATAAAATCTGATCGGAGGTTTTAGGCAACTCTTATCCAAAAGTATGTGCAGCAGGTAAAGGAGGTCAGTCCATGTGACATCAGTTGTTGGATGGTCGTTCACAGTAATACCTCCCAACTATCACAATTTCAGTGGGACAGTCCCGAAATTAAGGCTCTAAAGAGCTGGGCAGCCTAGCGCATTACAGACGTGGCAACACTCCCCATCGTGTCCTAGTTATGCCCCCTGCCCCGCTGCCAGAGACAGACATTTCAGGAGGTATGTAATATGGCAACGTGCACTAAGCAACTTCTGAATGATTTTCTTACAAAACTGACATTCTAGCAATGGAGTGAATACAGCTCTTGACAAATCACTCATCTAATTTGAGGTCTGAGGTTTATTTCCATTGCTATCCATGGTAAATAAAACCAAGCCCCTCGTATATCACATATCTGGTCTGTATATTTATAAGACCACACGTATTTGCTATATCTGTGATTTACACGTTGCCGGCTCCTTCACACCGAGCCATCTCTCTGCGCTGTTACCCTGATACTGTAAGAAGGCAAAGCATACTCAGAGGTAATTGCATTTCTTAATATCTATTGATTTCTCCGCTTAAATGTTCCCATCTCCAAAGCTACAGAGATTTCTAATGAAGATATGAAAAGCCTGACTGTATTTTATTTCCAATAAATTGCAACTAATAAACTTTAATAGGCTCAGGCTCCTGAGCAGGTGAGACAGTTTAACCTGACCCCAGAGCCACAAACACTCTCCATAATACGCATTGATCGCCAGCTCTGTGGTCGGAGAAGAGGGTGGGGGGTATTGCAAGTGACTGTGACCCCCCCCCCCCCTGGACATAAGGCTGCAGATCTCTGAGAGGTCTATAAAAATCTTTATTAAATTCCGCATATCAGCCGTTTCTACACTGTAATGTCAGATATGTGTGACCGGGATTTACTAAGCAGCAGTTTGAAAACAACGCGTGAGAATTATTAAGGGCAACTCATAAGGGCAAGTTTTATTTTTCATTGTATTAAGGGGGCAATATTATTGTATTATATTATGGGGCCGATATAAATATATAATTATATTAAGGGGGCAATTCTATTTGATTGCTAACGAGGCAATAATTATTTATGATGCAATCACCTGGCACTACATATTGCCCTGTAATCAATAAATAATACAACAACATGGCCCTGTTAATATAATGAAAAATAACATTTCCCCCCATAACTTAATTGCAAATGAATATTGCCCTTTAATCAATAAATAATAATTGCCCCTATAATGCCTAATGGTCCTTCTCTTATGTTCTGAATGGTAAGATGGCAGCATGCGTCTATGTTGGGAGCTGATAATACATTGCACTGTTTCCTGTATTGATACATTGTAGCTTATTTAGTCAGATTTGCATATAAAATATTAGTAAATGGCTCCAGTGGAGCCGGGATAGCAGTCAGTGGGCGCTGTAAGACGGGAGGTCTCTATGGCTTCCAGCACTTATATATAATGCAGTAGTCACATGATTCTCTCTCCGGGGACTTGTAGCGTAAATATTACCAAACACTGAACTTATTACTACACTGTTTCCCACACACGGTAGCAACATTCGTGCTCCATAGATATCCCTCTCCCCGGTCAGTGATATCGGACATAATGGGCAGTGAAAGCGACCTGGCTGTATATTGTGGTGGATCCAGTCCATATCGGATCCTCAGCCTGGAATTACTGATCTATGTCCATCTACAGCACAGTGGCCTAGTGGTTAGCACTTCTGCCTCACAGCACTGGGGTCATGAGTTCGATTCCCGACCATGGCCTTATCTGTGTGGAGTTTGTATGTTCTCCCTGTGTTGGCGTGGGTTTCCTCCGGGTGCTCCGGTTTCCTCCCACACTCCAAAAACATACTGCTAGGTTAATTGGCTGCTATCAAAAATTGACCCTAGTCTCTGGCTGTCTGTCTATCTCCCTCTTTATCTGTCTGTGTCTGTGTGTGTGTGTATATTAGGGAATTTAGACTGTAAGCTCCAATGGGGCAGGGCTGATGTGAATGAGTTCTCTGTACAGCGCTGCGGAATTAGTGGCGCTATATAAATAAATGATGATGATGATGATGATCTACGTAGTTGGGAATATAATGACTTTCATCTCCCACCAGCTCCGGTCATTGTCAATCACACAAGTTCCTCATTATATATTAAGTCATTCCAGTCTATGGAACGACATGTGAAACGTTTCCCGGGCCGCCCCAGGACCTAGCACTGCACCCCGGGGATTTACTTCAAGCATAGTCTGAAAAATACACAATATAGATTCAAAAGCTATAAGTGTCAGTGACCCTAGGGGGGCAAAGTGATGTGATACCCCAAACCTTTTATCTTTGCCCTAAGAGGGCAGACCAGTCTCAGCTGCAGGTGGGGTAATTCCCACGTCTCTCACCGAATGAACAGACACACACATGAAGGGCGCACAGGAGCACAGGAAGAACATGTATGGTGTTTTATTAGTGACAGTTACATACTCTCATTTCCATTATAGTCAGTTTATAATACACACGGCACAGAGCAGATCATATATGAAATGTTCATGTGAATCAACTTCACAATTCGCCTCACTGGAGAATAACTGGACTGTCAGCTCTTCAGAACAGGGCCACATCCTACCACCGGTAACACATTATACAAATTAGATCTTATAACAATACAAGCGCGACTCATTGACGGTGTGAGATGTCTTTATACTTACAATAACATGTCCCCCGTAGCGGGTTCCCCAAGTATCGGTTTTCTGAATCACATCTGCAGGAAAAGAATGAAGAGGTTTGGAATTAGTGACTTGAAATCACATTGTGTCACGTTACCGCTGCCGTTGCCCCAGTTACACACAATAAACCACCAGTTTGCTGCACGCACTGGATTCTAACCTTTATTTAAGCAGGAAAACAGACCAGATTATTCTTAGAACTTGAAAGTGGGTTTTTCCATTTTCCTATGTGACTGATATACGGACTGTGGACCAGACATTACAGAACCAGCACATCACTGAGCTGAACTAGGCCTACTCCCCGGAAAATAAGGCGATATTGGCAACAGGATTCTCCTAATACAATACTGATATAATACTGCTCTCTGTGTGTCTCATCCTCGCTGGTCTCATCAGATACCAGGTCACCGGGAGGAGAGTCTGACCGCCGTATCCCCTAATCGTCGTTATAATAATGCGGACATTGGGCGACAGTCACAATAATGTGAAATTCTGTGACATGTTGAAACTGGATCACCAAAAACATATTATAATATATTATAAAATATTCAAAATGAGTTAAGAAAGTATTTGAATGCAGAGGACTAACCACACTGCAGATGACATTGGACACATAGATAAGACATATGGAAACACTGAACATACACCAGTCTGGTTATCGGTGATGAGGAACCATGTGACACAAGTGGGCGGGGACTGCTGATTGAATACACATAAACGGCAGGTCGGCCAACGAATAAATTTATTCCATATAAAATATCCTCTCACAACAAGATTACAAATGACAGAGTCAGAGAAGCCGAGAGCCAGGAAATGATCTATATCACATGTGTAACCATGACCCAACTTCCCAGCAGGCAGAGGGAGAAGCTACAACATACAAGTTTAGTTAGCAGTGATTTATCAGCCTGTACCTGGCTCCGCTCCAGACTTCCCCTCATTTCCAAGGACAATTAGAAAGAGCCTTAAGCAGCCTGTTCTTTATTGCAGTGATATAACTGTGCGGGGAGAGGGCCCATCTATCACTGCCAACATTACTAGTGATGACCCCCCCCCCCCCCCATCTATCTACGTTCCCCTATCCGCTAATACCTCTGAGTGTTGCACTCTCTGCCTCTCACTCTGCTTTCTGGAACTGAGGAATATATAGAAAATACTCTTCTATTGTCCCTTTCTTTGTACAGGGGATCTGTACAAAGCATAATGGAGGGTGAGGTTGAAGCCTTCACCTATACACAGTGGAGCCAATCTGAAATCTGAACCAATTAGAACGCAGCCCAAAAATCATTTGGCGTCACTAAGACACTTTATGGATAATAGTTTTAGCCCAGAAAATGACCTCTGCTGTATTTCGGTTGGAGTGGATATATCCTAATACTCTGTGGTATTTCTGTATGAGACCCAGGGCCTGACTCATTAGGACACACACTCGCTCCGTACTTTACGCAGGTATCCATGAGTTCCGGGCTCAAGGAACGGATCTGACGATACGTGCGCTGTTGAATTCGCATGTAGGTCTACTGTGCTCTACTACACCAACCGCTGCACCTACATCCAATCCAACGTTCATTATAAATTCTCAAAGGAAAATAAAAAGATTATAGAAATAATGTCACCTGGTAATAATAATGGCATTAATGTGAGGACGGAGGGGGGGAAATATTATTATTTTTATTTTTTTAAAATGTTTTTTTCCATGAAATACATTTATTAGAACGTTGCTAATGTCTACTGAACATACAAATACATTTTGCAGTTGCTCAAATCATGTTACAGGATGTATACAAGACTGTCATCATTACTGATCGGGACTTAGACTAACCCCAGAGCTGGTGCAAGAGAGACGGCAGAAAATTAAGTAACGATCACTGTCGTACAGCTTGATACGGCCATGGCAGCGTGCGCACGAGCTTGGAACGCCCCTTTGTAAATTGACTATGACAAAACGCCCCTTTCCCCGCCCACTTAACGCACACTTTAATAAGTGCTCCTTACGTTCACTATCACACGAACATTCGCCCGTGTTTCTCTGCCGTATCTGTCTGTTCTGCGCAGAGTGATTCCTCTACGGTCATATCAGCAGATATAAGCCCCAATGAATGAGGCCCACAGCCCTTCAAGACACCTCCGTAGTATGAATTTTGTATGGCTGATTTTACAATATTAGCACCTGACCTTCAAGTATGTATTTCCAAAATATAATGCAGCCTACACCTAACAAACCACCCATACATATCATAGGGCAATGACACAGTTATAGGTCAACACTATAGAAGAGGAAATCACAGCATAAATCACAGCCGTGCAGCCAATACTAAAACAAAGTTCTACATGCAAATACATTTTGAAAGTTGAGATTGATAATTTAGGGCCTCTGTAATTGCCTCTCACAATCAGGCCGTGGATGGCGAAATATCAGCACAATACGGCAGCTCAGAGAGACGGGCGCAGTATCCCTGCAGCGTCCAGATAAAGGTGTCTCGTAAATATTACACTGTATCAATCTTTCCAAAATATGAGCTGGCCTTTATTGGCGAGAAATATGTGGAAACAATGCAGCAAAGGTATACTTTGGGGAAGGAAGAAATATGCGCGCTGGACGGCTGCTCGCGTAGAGATTAGATACTTGGGCGGCTGTGTCTCTGCACGCAGAATATATAGTGTCAGCTTCTGCGTTATCTTTTACAGCAATGGCAGCTCCCGTGTAATAAACTCACTCTGCTTCCTGTTGTATCTCCATTCTGAAATACAGACAGTACGAGTATGGTTAACCCTTGCTGGACCCTGTACAGTACATAACTGTACACAACTTATTTTGTCATTACATAATATCTTACAGTTTCAATGCAGATCCTCCTGCCTCATTATGTGTGCCTATATACAGGTCTACGTTCCATTCCCTCAGCTGCCCTCCCTCTCCTCCTCCTCCTCCCTCCACACATACCGCCCAAGACTTTGTCACCCACGTCAACCTGAAATTGACACTATTCAACAGTAAATGTCCTGTCAGCACCCTCCAGCCAACCCACTTTGTGCCCCCCCTCCTCCGTTTGTCTCCAAATTACTCAAGCAGCTTCCTCTCCCTCCTTGACCCACCCCAATCTGGCTTCTGTGCCCTCCACTCCACAGACTGTTCTAACTACAGTCACCAATGATGTTCTCTCTGCCAAGTACAGCAGTCACTTCTCCTTGCTCACTCTCCTAGACCTCTGTGGTCCATTTGACACTGTGCACCCTTCACTCAATTGGCCTGTGAGACACTCTCGTCTCCTGCTTCACTTCCTACCTTTCCAATGTTACTTCTCTGTTACCGCCACAGGCTTCTCCTCCCTCCCTCCCTCCCTTTCCGCTTCCCCGTTACATTCGCTTAAGAGTCCCTCTTCGACCAGCTTCTATTCTGACTGTATATCTCCTCCCTTGGCTAACTTATCAGTTCCCGTGGTCTAAAGTACAAACTCTATGCCATCAACATTCAAATCAACCTCTCCTCCCCTGGCCTATCCCCTTCCCTCCTCTCTTGTGTGTCCACCTGTCTCTCTGCCATATCCTAGTGGATGTCCAATTACTTACTCAAACTTAACATGTCCAAAAATGACCTCATTGTCTTTACTCTCCCCAAGTCCTGACATGTCCCCACCTCTCTGTCAACATCCAGAACACCACTGTCAGCTCTGGAGAGGATTGCTGCACTGCTGACTGAGCTATTCTGGCCATTGGACAGCTCCGTCTTTACTCTGTGTTCCAGATCAGTCTACTGTTCTCCATGTTCTAGCTCCACCCCCTGACTTCCTATATAAGCCTTGCCTGTTCCGGCCTTCCGCCAGATTATTGTGCTCCTGTCAGTAATTTAGTTCCTGTTGTTGTTGCTGCATCCTGCCTCCAGTTATCCACTATTCGTGTACCGTCCTCAGATTGTCCTCAATGACGCCTCTGCCTTTTTTTTTTTTTCTTTTGCATATATATTCATTGTATTATTTGCTTCTCTGTGTACTGGATCTGGCTGCTGTTGACCATTCTTAGATTAACTAACCTTTAGTGGCCTGTACTCCAATCCCGTCTCCAGACCTGTACAACTACGGTCTCCTTAGTTCCCCATGTCCACGGCCTGGGTGTCATATCCTACTCCTCCCTCTCCTTCACTCTCTACATCCAGTCCCTGACCCAAACCTGCCACTTCCACCATTGGAACATCGCCAGGACTAGACCCTTCCTCACTCTTAATGCCACAAAATCCTTATCCACTCTCTATCTCTCACTTCGACTACTGCACCCTCGTCCTCTCTGGCCTCCCTCTCTTCCCCTTCCCCTGACTACAATCCATCCTCAACGCCGCATCAAGACTTAATCCTTCGCCATACTGCTTCCACCTCCCACCCCCCACATCCAAGACTTCCACCGTGCTGCTCCACACCTACGTCCACATCCAAGCACAACATCCTCCAATGTTTCAGACGCTCCTTAAAAATTCCCGTTAATCAAAACCTACCAGACCTCCTCCTAATGCCTACTACCAGCCCTCCCTACTGGCCCTCCCTTCCTACACCCTCAGTCCATGTTGCCCTCTCTTGTGTTAGCTCCTCCCCTTTAGATTGTAAGCTCACACAAGCAAGGCCTCCCGCCTCTTGTATTCTTGCTTGCTCCCATCTAATCCACCTTTGTGTCTTGTCTTGAGCAGACCCTCCTGCTGCTTCTCCTCTGTTGCACATTACGTACTGTACTCTTCTCCTATGCTCCAGCTTTACGCTGCTTTTCCTGTTTCAGCTTCCAGTACATCCATTTCCTTACTCTGCAATCTTGGTAATGTTTTGTCCACCCACCTCTTATTATACGGTGCTTCGAACTTGTGCCGCGCCAAATAAACAGTAATAATAACAGTAAGAATAATAATAATAATAATAATAATAGAGGTATAAGATTTCATATCCAGAACCCCAGATATTCTGTGAGTTCGGCCTTAGTGAAAATTTGTCTCTAAGCTGCGGCCACAAGGGAATTTTTAGCGTTGCAATAAAATTATCCTTTTCGCCAGGGAAAGGGGTGGAAGTTACACACGGGGCCTACATGCTCTTTAAAAATAGATTGGAAGCCATTATTGTAGTTATTAAATATAATAACTAGGGTGTTTGCTCCAGGGAAGTAATTAAATTGCCACTTTGGAATTGGAAAGAATCCCCCGTGAGGTTATATTGGCAGCGACCTCACTGGGAATTTTGGTGGGTGCAACTCCCCCCCCCCCCCCTCCCTCTTCCCGTCTACAGTAAAGGCTGAAGTCATCGGACTTATTTTTACCCTCGATACAGATACAAGTGAGTAACTTTACTGAATGAAGTAACGTGATTTTTCTGCATCAGTTATTTAAACTGGATCTGGATGTATAGTGTCTGGTAATCAGGTTAGGACAGGTACCATTAAGTGGTTTTATCTCCTGACTGGAGGGTTATAGAGCCTGAGAAATCCACAAACGTAGCAAAGAATTAGTCCGTCTCTGTCCATCCTGGAGTGCGCTCCGTCAAACACTGCGCTTCCTGAGTTAAGTAGACTGAATCAGGGTCCCATAAGTGCTCTCAATCATCCAGGTAATAAGGAGGAGGGCTCGCTGCTACAAACACACACAATGCTCGCTCTTCTATCTTACAGGGAATTTGTCTTGAGAACCCATAAATGAGCACTCGATGGCATCTCCCTGGGTAATTAAATGCCCAGAAACGGAGAAGAGGATGGAATAAATTTGCCACTTCTATAAAGAGATTTTTTATTACGGAGAACATTAAAAACACACCTGCTTAGGAAGCGTTACACTCTCTTAAATAAAATGTTAATATTCGCACCACTGCAAACTGCGAGAGTGTGACATTTTTATGCTGATAAGTTTTAGTGTGCGAGCCGTGCTAAGCGCTAATTAGCTTCATTCCTCTCAAACACAAATCCGATTTCACTAAAAAAAATATTTGCCTGGCTTGTAATGTGTTTTACAGCGCTCAGGCAGTTCTTAACATTTTCATTACGTCCTCCGCCTCCATTCTGCTACAGATCCGCTCTTAATATCCTCCAAAACAGAGGGTCCCCGACATCGTTCCCTGAGCCCCGTGTGCTGCTTCCAACAAGTTTTACAGTCTTCAGATTACAGGAACATTACGTTATATGGATAGAAAAGGCAACTAGTAAACCAAACATTGCAATAGACCAAACATGAATAGATGTGTTTCCCATGTGAGAAGTACAGCACTAGAATTTATCATCAAGGATCAGTCACAACACCCGACTAACGGTTCAGGCAGCCCCAGCATAATACACTCGTATCGCCCCCCCTCTTACACACCAGGTTAATACGCTGTAGGTAACTGCAATCTTTGTCATTCATTTCGTTTTCATTAAAATCAGGACTCTATAGCAGAACAGAAGCGTGACCGAGCGCTACTGTCCCTTTCTTCCTCCCTTGGCCTCTCCCAATGGACCTCCTCTTCTACCCACTGCCTTGGTCACTCCATTGACCTTGTCTTCTCCCACCGTTGCAGTCTGTCCGACTTCTCTATCTCCCCCTTTCCACTCTCGGACCACCATCTCCTCTCATTCTCTCTCTCCTCTACTACTGCACCCCTCCCCCACCCAAATCTACCCGGTCCAGGCTCGATCTCGACACCCTTGATCCTGCTATTCTATCCTCTTCTCTCGAAGCTCTCCTCTCTCCCCTTTCCACCCTGTCCTGCCCTAATCAGGCGGCCTCCCTCTATAACCAAACCCTCTCCTCCGCCCTTGATGCGGTTGCCCCTACCCAGCCCATCCACCTTCGCTGCTCCAATTCCCAACCCTGGCACTCCAAACTTACCCGTTTCCTCCAAAAATGCTCTTGTACTGCCGAACGCCACTGGAGAAAATCTCGCTCCCTGGCTGATTTCCTCCACTTCAAGTTTATCCTCTCCTCCTACAGCTCTGCCCTCTCACTCGCTAAGCAATCCTTCTTTAAATCCCTCATCTCCTCCCAGTCCTCCAACCCCCGCCGCCTCTTTGCTACCTTTACCACTCCCCTGGCTCCCCCACCTCCCCCCCTCCCTTCCTCCTTATCTGCCACTGACTTCACCTCCTTTTTCTCCTCTAAAATCGCGGCCATCAGACTTGAAATCTCCTCCTCCACCCACTCTTCCGCCACCCCCCCCTCTCGCCCATCCTCCCCCCTCCACTCTCCCCCCCTCTCCCCCCAGCCACCAACTCCTTCTCTCCTTCCGCCCCACCTCAGGTGAGGAAGTCCACTCTCTCATTTCTTCTTCCCCCCCTTCTACCTGCCCCCAGGACCCCATCCCTTCTCACCTTCTTCGCTCCCTTTCCGCCTCCACCTGCTCCCACCTCGCTCACCTCTTTAATCTGTCCCTCTCCACAGGCATCTTCCCCTCCGCCTTTAAACATGCTCTCGTCTCACCCATTCTCAAGAAACCCAACCTTGACCCCACCTCACTCTCTAATTACCGCCCCATTTCCCTTCTTCCATTTGCCTCCAAAATACTCGAGAGACTTGTCTGCAACCGTCTCTCCACCTACCTCTCTGAACACTCCCTCCTTGATCCTCTCCAATCAGGTTTCCGCCCCTCCATTCCACTGAAACTGCCCTGGCTCAAGTTACGAACGATCTCCTCTCGGCTAAAGCCATGGGCCACTACTCCCTCCTGATTCTCCTCGACCCCTCAGCGGCCTTTGACACCGTTGACCACCCCCTCCTGCTTCACACCCTTCAGTCCATTGGCCTCTCCGGTACCGTCCTCTCCTGGTTCACCTCTTACCTTGCCGACCGTTCCTTCTCTGTTTCCACCTCTGATTCTCTCTCCCCCTCTTCCTCCCTTCCAGTCGGGGTCCCTCAGGGCTCTGTCCTTGGACCCTTACTATTCTCACGATACACCTCTTCTCTGGGTGCACTCATCAGCTCCTTCGGCCTCAAGTACCACCTTTATGCTGATGACACTCAACTCTACCTTTCCTCTCCTGATCTCTCTCCCTCCCTTCTCTCCAGGGTATCCGCATGCCTCTCTGCCATCTCCTCCTGGATGTCCTCTAGATTTCTTAAACTCAATCTTGCTAAAACTGAACTCATTGTCTTTCCTCCCTCTCGTACCTCCTTCCCCTCTGACCTCTCCATCACTGTTGACAACTCATCTATCTCCCCTGCTCCCCAACTCCGCTGCCTAGGTGTCATCCTCGACTCCTCTCTCTCCTTTGCCCCTCACATTCACTCTCTCGCCAAATCCTGCCGTTTCCAGCTTCGCAACATTGCCCGCATATGGCCCTTCCTCTCCCAGGATGCCACCAAATCTCTCGTCCACTCTCTGATTATCTCCCGCTTGGACTACTGCAGCCTTCTCCTTATCGGCCTCCCCCTCTCTCATCTCGCTCCCCTTAGATCTGTACTTAATGCCGCTGCTAGGCTTATTTTCCTCTCTCGCCATTCCACCTCTGTATCCCCACTCTACCAAGCCCTTCACTGGCTCCCCTTCCCCTACAGAATCCTTTTCAAGCTCCTCACTCTGACTTACAAGGCCCTCGCCAACTCCACTGCTCCCTACATCTCTAACCTTATCTCTATTCACACTCCCTCCCGCTCACTGTGATCGTCCAACGATCGTCGCCTCTCTTCCCCTCTGATTACCTCCTCTCACGCACGTATCCAAGACTTCTCCCGCGCCGCTCCCCTCCATTGGAACAAGCTGCCCCGCTCCATCAGAACTTCCCCTAATCTGTCCTCTTTCAAACGAACATTAAAAACCCACCTTTTCCTTAAAGCCTTCCAGTCTCATGCCTAAACTCCCACCGGTTGGCTACCTGTCTTTCTCATCCCTTCTTCCCTTCTCCCCCTTCCTCGACTCCGTCTCCGTTTCTCCCGTCTCTCCATCTCATCCATGTGTCTGTCTGTCTTCCCCTCCCTTTAGATTGTTTGCTCCTATGAGCAGGACTCTCCTACCTTCTGTTTCCATCACTTTTAACTGCGCTCTCCAGCTACTCAGCTCACCTCCTCTCAGTCCCTCTGCCCTCTGTCTCCTCTCGCTTCTCTCCGCTCCCCTCAGTGACTCTCAACCTGTCATCCGTGCCCACCCTCTTGGGCCAAAGTTACCTGCCTATACTCAATTTTCCCCTCCCTCCCTCGCTTTCATGCTGTGCCTGAGCCCCCAGAGTTATAGTGCTTACTGTTACTTGTACTGTGCTGTTTTACCTTGTACTGTGCCATTGTTTGTCCTTGTACGGCGCTACGGATACTTTGTGGCTCCCTATAAATAAAAATTAATAATAATAATAATAATAATACTGAGGGTGAAGGTATAAAGGGGGAGGGGTCTGTTCCACCTGCTCCTTGTCTTCAGTCTTTATCATGGGAATACATCAAGATTAAACCCTTACTACATATTTCTTTCATGTTTTCTTTTTACTCTGAAGAACAACTGTTCTCTCTTATTTTAACATGAATTTCAACGTACACCTCTCCCGGTCACAATTTTGCACCCCCAAAAATGTTGCATGCTCTCCCCCGTAAAAAACTTGCAACCTAGGCTGAAGCCTGGTAAGCCTAGTAAATAATCAGGCCTTGCACAACACTGACTTTATAACGAGCCCTGGTCTTCTCCCCATAGATTATACTAAAGTGGGAGAATGGTGGGACAATCAGAAGGGAGAGTGGATAATAAGAACCAATCAACTAGCTAAACAATGTAGTGGAGCTGTGCACTGCCTAGACTACCCTGGTCCATTCAGAGCATTAAGAAAGGTTGAAGGAAACACTGTACAACCTATATTATTATTATTATTATTATTATTGCAAATCTAATCTCTCTCATGTGAGATAAAACATGTTAATACTGTACAGTTGGTTTTCCCCATCATGCACAAAGCACCTCATCTTGCTTACACAATCCTTGTTCTACACAAGACTAACATGTAAATATGTCATCTACATCTATTTCTACCTAATCCCTGCTCCTGGCTTTACCTCGCCGCATTGCTTAGAGGTTGCGTTATCCTGCAGCGCTGTGCGAGATGTCAGCCTTCCACGGTGGCCTAGATTTCATGCCGGTTTGTTTTGAATTTGGAATACTTTGATAACTCTGCCTTAGGATGAAGGATGTGAATGTAGGGCTCGTCTCCATCTACAATTCAGTTTTATGTGTTGGTTTACGGTGTATCGAACACACAGATCTCCAAACACGACAAAGGACAATTTCTGTATATAAAAACACTCCGCAATTGGAAATCACTGGAATCCGACCAGAACACGAACAGCGTCTCCAGCAAACAATTCCTACGACTAAGAGACATACAGGCCGTTGTGTTATTATTGTGTGATTGTGTCGCACAGAAAACACCCAACATGAAATGTATAACATCCGTTTGTGGAGCATTATCTTATGTCTAACAAAAAGAAAAAATCAACTCACTTTGCCAATCCCCCAAATACAGCTTAACGTGCTATAGGATCCGAACACACGGAGCGCTATAAAATAACGCTAAATAAAGTGTAGAGGGATAATTAATTATGCACAGATCTAATCAGTGTTTTACTGGACATATACAATAAGCAATGACTTTTACTAGTGCTACCAAAACCGTGCGGATCAGGTTAACCCGCTAGATTAAGGGTAAGACCTCGTACTGTGTATTACCAGAGCACTAAAAGTCCGTTCACTGACGTGTTTCCTGCAGTGTAACGTACTATGTGCTAAAATGAGCCTTCCCGTAAAACTCCATTACATTCTATAATAACACGTCTAATTACTGCAGGGAATGTAGAATTGCAATAGAAAGAAAAGTGTGTGCACAGGTTGTTGTCTTATGATATATTTTGGACTATCAAACGCATCTAATAAGCTTGGAGAATGCACATTGAATACTTTATTAAGTAACAGAAGTGTGTTGTATTATGTCTTCTCCCTTTCTTCCACAATACATCACATATCGGGGATCTGTGTGACTGACCCGCCGTTCTCTTACGTCTCCGTACAGCATCTTCCTGGAAGCCCATTACCAGCTTCCCGCACAGTAAATCAATGTCAGCCGTAGTGTTAGAGACTGATGGAGTGACATCACCCGGGAGACCGATCTCTCACCATCTATTACGCTGAGAGATCTATGCTGGAAATTTGATTATAATAACCGAGGGGCCGGGGCAGGGATGATCTGCCCTCAGGGCTGGTCCCATGTGGGCTACCTTAAGTCACTGGGCTACCTGCTTTTTTTTCATATAAAATGTTCCTAACAGGCTGCTGAGCCGAGTCTGCCCCCTCCCCCCCAGGGCTAAACGCTGCCAGCCCTCCCCTGCCGAGAGGGAATCTACTAACTAACAAGACTCTGTAATTAGAGGTCAATTCACTATCACATGACAAACACCCTCTGCCCATTAGGACACCCGAGTCCAGTCCTAGACGTGGGTCTCCCGGCGATGGTCTCCATGCAGCGGACAGCACAGTGCTTTCCCTCAATGGTCTGGCCAGTAACTGGCGCCAACAGCGTTACACTGTTTTACTGTCACGTGTAATTATATCAGCGCGGCCGGCGTTACCACTTAGCGAAAAGGGTGTATGGGGCGTATACAAAACTGAATAACGTCTGTCTGTCCATGGCAGCACCCCTCACCATGCACCAGCCACTGATGAAGCTGCCAGGTTCTGCTACTCCATGTTAGTAATGGGCACGGGATGTGGCGCTGGGCTACGCTGCCCTGGGGGGTAGGGGGGACGGTGGGGCAGTTGCATCAGCCCTTGTGGGGTTATTTGCATAAAGATGTCAAGGTAGATTTCTTTATTTTCGTTGCTTTGGATACAACAAATAAGCTCATTTTTGTGCAGTAACCCTGTCACTTACACATAGCGGTGGCAGCCATATTGTGTGCTGAACCACGCCCTGCGAAAAACATGGCAGTCAGTGTCCTGCTGTGTCGTTTCAGGCCAATTCTGTCATTTACCACAGTGATTCATAAGGGAATATTCCTGAGAACACAGCCATTCAACTCACTCGGCATCAGTGACCATTCTGAGGTATAGAGGAGGCAGCCATTTTGTGACTGGACCAATATTCATGAGGACACAGCCTATCAGGTGCCTCACGTTTCGGTGATGTCACTGGTTCCAAGTGGAGGGATAGGCTGAATATTGCTTCCACAAAATCCACAAAAACACAAAATTAGAAAACCTTCCCCATATTGCCCCACTTACAAAACTACCCCCTGCCCCACAACGGGCAGTCCCCGGGAGGATCCAGAAAATGCCTCTACCTGACATTAGCCAACTTACAACTTATAATCTTGTTTGACTCCACTATAATATAGAACATTTTCTGTATTTTCTTCTCCTCACAATACCTGCCCTATTTCTTGCAGAGATTCATCACAGTAATATCGGTGACGCAATTTTCCTCCAGAGATTCTTCTTCTCTTTTTTAATTATTTTTTTTTTACTAAATTAGCTCATGTCACACATTTGGCAAAGTGACAATCATTAAAACATTGTGTCCTCATAAAACTCTGGACAGGAAAATGCCGCTGTCTATTGATCGCACGGGTTGGCTCTCGGCTGATTGTATATTTAGTGCTAATTAAAGCATTTTATGCAGCAAAGTCAACATTCATTTTCCTCATGTGAATATAATGATGCCGCGTGACACAACTATAGAGGAGAGTATCAGAAGCTGCTTCCAAAGTAGTAATATAATATACGATGTCACTGGGAATAGTACGCCAGGGTATTATGGGTGTATATTTAAAACAGGAACAAGCAGTGATCAGACCTCGGCCGAAGCGTTTTTCGATGGGCTCCTCTAAAGCCATCTAGGTGTGTTTCACAATGGAAGCGCATTCGGAGAGGCGGTATGGTAACAGCGTTATTGCGCGTGGCGTTCCCTCTGATGCCTTCGTTATTTAAAAAAAAAATTTTTTAGCCCTAATATTAGATGCTTTCAAACAGTATTTAAATTACACACCAAGGCATATTACATGATAGCTATTAATACGTCTTTGTATTTTACCATAAGCGGCACTGGGAAAGTGGGTGTGTCCAGGGTGCGATTGGGGTGTGGTCACTGCACGATGGGGGTGTGGCCATGGCACCATGGGGGAAATGGAGAAATTGTAGAACTCCTGCTTTGACTTTTCTGCTGAGAGGAAGTGCCTAAAGTTTTGCCAGAACTTTAGTTTCAGGTGAATTACTGTCTATCTTACAATGTGTCTCTATTGCTCAGTTATATAAACGGCAGCCATTTTTCTGGAGACCAAAATGCAGTGACCCACTATGTACACAGCTCCTGCTTGAGCATTGGGGACACATTTGAGTGTAACAACTGATCAACAACTGGTGAGTTACAGGAGCAAACTCAGGATTTGTAGAGAGGGGTTTCCACACCACGCCGCCAGTGGGCGTGACCAGCATGCATGGGGGCGTGGCTATACTTTTAGACAGTGCTTGGCTGCTCTCCAACTCTTCCTATCCCCATAATATACATGGGCAATGCTGCGTGCACTACTGTTAAGTGCAGCTCTCCCTTTTCAAGCAGAGCCATTTGAAGCGGGAACAGGGTCCAGCCACCTCAATTATACAGTACCCCAGGCAGGGAGGGGGGTTTCCAAGCACTAGGAACCCCCCCCCCCTCGGTTTGCCTATGAGTTAGACTGACACCATAGTGTTGTATAGTAACATACAAAGTTCTGACTTATAGTCAGCAGTTATACAGGACATAAATCAAGCTGCAGGAAGCAGAGTTTTGGGAGAAATAGAGGAAGCATTGTAACAGTGAAGGGGGTGGCAGATGTGTGGTAACAGGGAGGAATGTGAGGTGACAATTCTACTTTGGCGAGATGCGGCCTTCACAACGTCGCAGAAAGAGTCTGCATAAATGCACATTACGGATGGGACAACGCTCCGTTTTCATCGTCAGACACGTAGGTGTCTTATAAAGAGACTTATCTTTGATTCCTAATTGGAGGATGCGCCTGTTTTATTCTGTTTTCGATGTAATTGCTGAGAAGATAAATTATAAAAAAAAATATTTAATCAGCCGCGTAAGTTACCCCCTCGACTCATTATTATAAATAAATAGTATAATTGCACAGTGAATTGGGGCCTCGGATCTCCCCCATCTCAGTTCTTAAAGACAATTTATCAGCCTTCGCTTAGCAACCCCGCGAGATTAAATATTCCCCTACAAGGCAAAATACAACTAATCTGCGGAACGAGAGATTTTTTCTGAGGATAACATGATGGACGGATCTTATACGTTACATTTTAGAGCGTTATGACACTGCAACAAATGGAATCCGGAGGTCAATAGTCGTTAGTGGGGAGTAATTACCAGCATCTTGTCAGCCGAGACCAATATCATCTGTCTGATGCCCACCATACCTTTTATTCTATATTTTCCTATTAAACCTGCGACATTGTGTGAAATTACAGAGATTTATGTAGTAGGACTCAGACAAGCCTGTAACCCAGCGCGACTCCGCTCACATTAAATGTCTGCAGTAAAGATGAGCAAAGTGTTTCTACTTATTTCATATTTGGACCCATCATTTATTCTTAAATGTTTCCCAGTCTCCCCCCAATGACATCACACAGCAGAATGAACCAGCTCTATCCATGAATCCCACCAAATGCTGGATGGAGGTCTGCAGAATATTGTTACACATTAGCAGAACTTCAAAACTGAAGTACCGGAACTTTTCCCCCCCGCAAAAATCGCCACTGACACTAGTAAGTGGAGGGGAGGAGACGGAGCAGAGAGGCGGCGGTGGTGACAAAATAGCCTCTCCCCCCCTCCCCGTGCATCTGAATGCTGTGCGGCGGCCGTGACAGGTATGGTCAGCGGTCGCCGCGCAGTTTTAAAGTATTTTAGAATTCCAGGCGCCCTCCAGAGCCCGGCGCCCTAGGCAAGTGCCTAACCTTGCCTAATGGGAGCGCCGGGCCTGGGCGTACATCATCCTAATTGAAGAAATCTAATGCTGTCAGCTCTGCTCTGATGAGCAGAGCTGGACAGCGCATGTGTGGAGGGATCATGTGATCCCTCCCTGTCACTCAGCGCTCTCTCTCTGCAACTATCGTTGCAGAGACAGATAGGGGATCTGTGTGCGCATGTCCAGTTCTTGGAACTGGACATGCGCAATTGAAGAGTGAAGAGAAGACCCGAAGACAGCGCTTCCGAAGAGGGGGGTAAGTATGATTTTTTTTATCACTGAAACAGCAGTTTTTCGGAACTGCTGTTTCTGTGCACGGCTGTACATAAATGTGAGAAGTAGTTCAATCCTTATCATTGCGATAAGGATTGAAAACTACTTTTCACTTTATGTGAATATTGATAAATGTGCCCCTTAGTCTCTCTGCATCGAGAGAGCATTGAGCAGTGATTGACAGCTGTGATCACTGCACCCAGACTCTAAAGGGAATTTAAGGGAAGATGTTTCACATTAGAAGCGTGTTGTTAATGAAGAGGTAGAGTCCTATTGATCAATGCTTCGCCCACCCACTGCAGAAATAGACATGGAGATAGTGACAGTGCAGATTTGTGCTTTACGTTCCATTTGAGAACAAAAATCAAGTTAAAAAAACTGATGAGAAAAAATATTTTGAAACCTTTAAAAATTTTAAAAATACTTTTTTGTAAGATTTAGTTTAACTAATTTTCATCTGTTCTCTCCATCCTGAGAGCTGCTGATGATTGTTAAAAAGACGTCCCCAGGCGAAGACGAAAACGATGTTACTTTTGATTTGTTGATGAAATGTTTCCAGTAAGTGTCCATTACTGGGAATATGACTACAATTCACCTACAGGACACATTCTGATACCGTATGGATCGTCCTCATTTACAGTTAAAAGCAAAGTAAAAAAAAAAAAAGGTGCAAATTTGGAGCCGAGGTAACACTGCAGTTATTTTGTTTTTGCATGCAGGGAAATCCGAGCTGCTTCTGCATGTAACTCACAGATACGGGGCAGCTTCATTGTAACACTGAGATTAATTAATCTAGGACACGCCCCCCTCCCAACTCTAACTCTGTCCAGACATTATAAATCTGCCAATCGCCGCCACCCCACAACTTTCGTGGCTCAGGTGACTCACCTGAGATCCGCACCCGAAGCGGCGGTAATCACACAGAAGGTTATTAGAATGTGCTCTTTTGTGCACGTTCAGCAGAATAAAGATAATTTCATGTGCTTCCTGCACCGACACAAATTAAAACAGGGGTCCACACACCCTCAGGACCCTCCGCAGTGATCTGTGTGCGTTGGGGTCTCCAAGGTGCTGTGATTTCATGCGTAATGTGACCTTCTGAAAAGACAACACCTCCAGCAGCTCGTCATACAAAGCGCTGAATTACTAATTGCTGTGATTTCACCTCCCGATTAAATCTTCAGCATTTGGCCAAGGGGGAAGTTCTTCTATTCTGGTTAAAGTTAAATAGAATCATTCTGGCATTTCAGTTATATTTCCACCCACACGTTTCACGCTGTGGTGTTCTCTGGCCAGAAAGATTGTTACAAGTCATTTAATCATATTAATTATACATCGTACCACACAGGGGTGCAGCGAGAGAGTTCTATTATACCACTTGCTTTTGCTGAGAGCTTGTTACCCCACCGAAACGCGTGAGGTTTAATTTAAACCTACTGGGGACAGGAGAGTAAGTCTCTACCACCCTCGTTGCACTTTCAGTCTCACACAGACGACTGTTTCATCGGCAGTCACAATACTGTAACGAGATCTTTCCAGGCAGTGAGAGACTGACAACCCCATGGGCTCTGAGATTAAATCAAACGTGGAATACAAGCAGCACGAGACTATTAAACATGCTATAGTCCAGGGTCTTTTTATACAGGATTGAACTAAGGGTTTTATTCACTAAACAATGTTACTTTGAAAACAAAATTCCACTGTTTTTTCGGTTAAGTAAATTAGTACAATTCTAATAGACTGTATAGCTGTCCTACCAATGTCTACATGTTGGATATAAGTACTTAGAACCCACTAAAGTAGCTGTACTGAATAATTACTGGACATTTATGAAAAACGGTGCACAGGAAGCTGCGGAGCTATTCAACAACCCATAGTAACCAATCGTTACTTACATCCTATGAATGGTACTACAATAAGAGGGCCAGGACTTCACTAGTTTGTTGTTACCTGTGGACAAGTTTTCACAAATGCTGAGAATTTGTTTCAGTCTTTGATATTGGTGGCTGTACTGTTTAATTCAAACAAAGTCCCTTCCCCTCAACCTATTCCCAGGACCCGAGCCCATCTGTACCCTTCCCGGGCCCAGCTCCACTTCTCGTTCACTGTTATTTCTAATCATGGCCAAGGAGCAACGCCATAAAGATCAGAATCTAAAATGTGTGTTTATACAGTATACATAGGCCCTGTGCCACATTTCCATATACTCTGCGAGGAGATCGGATATGTGCTGATGTGACAATCCTATGCAGCTTACAGAAGGGAAGTCTGGTAGGAACACGGGAAACAACCTCCACGACAGATGGACTTATTACAAACATCTAGTTCTAACACCTTCCTCAATCTTCTACACATATATTTCTGACTGTAATAATTAGCTCCTACTATAAGGCTCAGCTGTACTTCAGGTGTACCTGTCCTGTACGAGGGTGTTACCTGTCCTGTACTTCAGGTGTACCTGTCCTGTACGAGGGTGTTACCTGTCCTGTACTTCAGGTGTACCTGTCCTGTACGAGGGTGTTAGCTGTCCTGTAGGATGGTGTACCTGTCCTGTACGAGGGTGTTAGCTGTCCTGTACGAGGGTGTACCTGTCCTGTACAAGGGTGTTAGCTGTCCTGTAGGATGGTGTACCTGTCCTGTACGAGGGTGTTACCTGTCCTGTAGGAGGGTGTACCTGTCCTGTACAAGGGTGTTAGCTGTCCTGTAGGATGGTGTACCTGTCATGTAGGAGGGTGTACCTGTCCTGTAGGAGGGTGTACCTGTCCTGTACGAGGGTGTACCTGTCCTGTACAAGGGTGTTAGCTGTCCTGTACGAGGGTGTACCTGTCCTGTACGAGGGTGTACCTGTCCTGTACGAGGGTGTTAGCTGTCCTGTAGGATGGTGTACCTGTCCTGTACGAGGGTGTTAGCTGTCCTGTACGAGGGTGTACCTGTCCTGTACGAGGGTGTACCTGTCCTGTACGAGGGTGTACCTGTCCTGTACGAGGGTGTTAGCTGTCCTGTAGGATGGTGTACCTGTCCTGTACGAGGGTGTTAGCTGTCCTGTAGGATGGTGTACCTGTCCTGTACGAGGGTGTTAGCTGTCCTGTAGGATGGTGTACCTGTCCTGTACGAGGGTGTACCTGTCCTGTAGGAGGGTGTACCTGTCCTGTAGGAGGGTGTTAGCTGTCCTGTACGAGGGTGGACTCTCTAGGCTTCGCTGTATTACACAGGGCGAGCAGAGAACTGGTGAACACACAATCACTCGGTGGTACTCACAGCTGGCAGTGGTCTCCTTTAATACCCTTGGTCGTGCAGTGACATTTCCCCGTCTGCATCTCACAAATGCTGGCGTGTCCGTTACATTCACAGGCTGGAAGGAAGAAAGGAGAGTGTGACACACCAGAAACACTTTGCACACGCACCATCATCTCCTACCAGCTCACACACGTTACAATAGGGGTAACGATGCTTCACAAGCACTGGAAATAAAGCATAATATTATTACATTACTAGTCAGAGTTGTCAATCTCTATATCTCTACATACAGCATTATACAGTGAGAAACTATATGGTTATCCCCGTGAGAATCGTCGTTCTATGCAGTGAGAGTCCTATATACAATGACAATCACATATAGTCCCATAGGATGGATTGTACATACACACATATATATATATATATAGACACGCACACACAGTACAACAGGTAGAACTACGGATTGTACAGACATGAGCACCAGGCTCGTGTGCCGTCACAGAAGGAGAATGTCTCTATGTGGGACGACATAACAGCTATTTATGGGCTTCAAACCCTCCGCAGACCCACAGAGAACAATACCGCGCGGCATCACGCCTCCACAGAGGTGCCATTTCCCTGACGGAGAGGGCAGATGCTGGCATTTACCCACGTGCCATGCAGCAATCCTGGTAAACAGAGAGAAGACAACACTGAACACAATAACCCCACGGGAGACAGAGTCACATCTGGCGCTCAGCAGTGAGACCATTCATCTCAGCAACAGATTATATTGTGCTCTTCTCAGGACGTCTCAGGTGCAACAAGGAAACTATTATCTGTAATTATCAGGTCAAAGCCTCGTGTTCTCCACAGTGACGGCTCCACAGGTGTCCTCAATATCGTACAAAATTCCTACTCATGTCCCCATCAGGATATCAACATGTACTTATATATAATGTGGGAGCGTGGTCTTATTGTTTCTCTGGTTTTGTTTCAGAATATTACCTTATTGTCATAGCAGCTGTCCATCAAGCCTATTTAAGGCACATTTGGGTGTGGTTTACAAGCCAGCCTTTGCTAGATGTAAACCCCTATACCTGGGAGGTGAGTGCATCTGATTTTATCTGCATTTTAATGGTGTTTAAAGCATATAGGTCAGTGTAGGACCTGCATATAATGAGGTACCCTTTGACGCTGGGATGCAGGCTTAAATCTTTTGAATAAAATATGAGCCAATACCTCATGTTTTCATTGTGCTAGATACACACAGATATGCAGTGTTAAGGATAAGCGCTGACAACTGTCTTGTAGTTAGTCCCAGCATATCTTGCCAGCTATCAGATGGTAGTCTACTAGCAAAACATGCTGGAACTTGTAGTTTCACAACACCTGGAGAGCCACAGGTATACAACATGTGTATGGCCGGAGATCCCAGATAACACTACTTCTGTCCACATACACTACAGATACCATACTGCCAGCCATCTAGATGAAGTATGCCCAGATCGGATGCCTTCATGAGCCCTAAAGCAGGACACTATAGCATTTAACTTCAACTGCGATTTCTGTAACAATTTCACCAACGGCAGAAAGCCCAGATGAACATGACGATTCATGTGTACACACCTACACAACTTACCTTATTAGTTACAATGAGGTTTTTGTTTTGAAACATTTTATTGTGTAGTAAGTTAAACCTGGACATAGGGATAATTACAGGAACAAATCTTTAAAACTTGGGACTGACTTAAAAAGTCCCAACATTTCAACAGCAAGCTCTTCTGCCCAGTTGTTTATTTGACATAAAATGTTCTGTGAAATGGAAAGATGGTTTCAGGAGGATGTTAGGTGATAAAAGCCTCTCTCTTTCTCTGCTTATTCATTTTCAGAAGGTAAATCACTGTTACAGCATGACGGAGGCAGTATTGGAAATGTGAAATGATCGCCAATGCGCTGTGCGCTAAGCTGCTGCGCCTGAATTATTAATAGCCTAAAACACCCATTGTAGTTTGTTATGAACAGTCGGGGAATATCCGCAGGGCAGCTGAAAAAATTGCATTTAGATTAATAGACGCAAAGTGGTTTTTATGGGGAATGTGTCTAATTTTCTGTGTATCAGATAAACAGAGGCACAAAATTCACTTGAATGCAGCACTAATAGCAAAACGCCAGGGAGGATCTGTCTGTTCTAAGGGGGGTCAATAATCTACCAGTAACCAGAGAACACAGGCTGCGTGCAACTGAGATTTCTGCATTTTTATGTACAAATAGAAATAGCAGCTCATTTGTTGGTTATAGCAGTGGCTGGGGGATTTTTCTCTGTGTTTGTTTCAATGCAGGCTACTTACCTGCTCTTACCCACCGTTAACCGGGGAGAGGCAGGATACCTACCTGCTTTAACCTACCAGTAACCAGGGAGAGACAGGGCACCTACCTGCTCTAACCCACCAGTAACCAGGGAGAGACAGGGCACCTACCTGCTCTAACCCACCAGTAACCAGGGAGAGACAGGATACCTACTTGCTCTAACCTACTGGTAACCAGGGAGAGACAGGATACCTACCTGCTCTAACCCACCAGTAACCAGGGAGCGACAGGATACCTACCTGCTCTAACCCACCAGTAACCAGGGAGAGACAGGATACCTACTTGCTCTAACCTACTGGTAACCAGGGAGCGACAGGATACCTACCTGCTCTAACCCACCAGTAACCAGGGAGAGACAGGATACCTACTTGCTCTAACCTACTGGTAACCAGGGAGCGACAGGGCACCTACCTGCTCTAACCCACCAGTAACCAGGGAGAGGCAGGATACCTACCTGCTTTAACCTACCAGTAACCAGGGAGAGACAGGGCACCTACCTGCTCTAACCCACCAGTAACCAGGGAGAGACAGGGCACCTACCTGCTCTAACCCACCAGTAACCAGGGAGAGACAGGATACCTACTTGCTCTAACCTACTGGTAACCAGGGAGAGACAGGATACCTACCTGCTCTAACCCACCAGTAACCAGGGAGCGACAGGATACCTACCTGCTCTAACCCACCAATAACCAGGGAGAGACAAGACATGTAGCTGTATCATATGGAATCACTCTGACAATGCATTTGTCAGTATATGGATAAGAAGCTGTATTACACCCACCAAGTACAATTAATTGCTGTGTCTTTCACCCACACATGTGTCTTGCTGCACTGATATGTGTGCACAGAATAAAACATCTATATTTTAAGGTTTAACAGCTGAGGAGAGCATTGTTTTCACACAAGAACATTGTGCTTTCTGCATTTCTGGGAGGCGACTGAATCCATCACAATGGACATAATAAACGTCCTCCCCGCAGGTCAGGTAAAACCATCTACTAGATTGTATTTGTTGTGGAACATTAAACAACCAAATATAACTGAACTCTACTATAGATACCAGGTATACGCGATCAATATCTGTCTATTGTTTTCTTTTCCTACAGGCTGCTGGTGTGACTGCTGCTACTGACAATTTATAAGAGGATTAGTCTCTGGCTAAAACTTCTCCAAAAAGACGTCCATGTAATGAGTGTACAATACGAGGATACATAGTGCATAATGTTACCAAACACCAATCTGACAACGGAGCGCACCCCCAATTTCCACTTTTAGGAACTTATCCATACTTTTTTCGTAACCATTTGCAGAGCTTGGAATGTCAGATCAGAATGTGAATGTGCAGAATTAGAGATGTCGCTGATATTACAGAATATACAGAGTATACACAGCCGTCATCACTAGTAATCAGCACTTACACCTGACCTGTAGCTGGTGCAAGAGATACGACAGAAAATCACGTACCTGAGAGATGCCCAAAGCTTGAATCAGACGCTGCTGTGTGTGGTCCAGCATGGCATGCCCTTACTGTACACTGACTACGGGCATACGCCCAGTTCCCTCCCCTTTCTGCCCCTGAACCCGAAGGCTGTAGTAAGTGTCAGTTGCGCTATAAGTTGAATTGGACGTGGCTGCTCTCTATGGCGTATTGTCCGCATCTGGGCATGCACAGAGTGACTGTGCACATTATAAACAACAAATCACCAGTTACCTTCCTTAATGTATGAGGCCCCTTGTACTGCAACACGTCACAACCATTTCTGCACACAGTTTTGCAGCTTTGTATATTACATTTATCCTGTGTATGTTCCTCTGAAGAAACAAACTGCAATCTATCTCTTTTGCTTTTACACAACATACTGAAGATATGAGGATAACCCTTCCCATAAGACTGATAGTTATTATGGAGTGTATACCTGTCTATAGACTGCCTCCGGTGGCAAGTCCTGAGAAGTGCCAGATGATGGACTGATAGTTATTATGGAGTGGATACCTGTCTATAGACTGCCTCCGGTGGCGAGTCCTGAGAAGTGCCAGATGATGGACTGATAGTTATTATGGAGTGGATACCTGTCTATAGACTGCCTCCGGTGGCGAGTCCTGAGAAGTGCCAGATGATGGACTGATAGTTATTATGGAGTGTATACCTGTCTATAGACTGCCTCCGGTGGCGAGTCCTGAGAAGTGCCAGATGATGGACTGATAATTATTTTTCCCCCTCATTTTCTTGAATTAATTTATTATTATTATTATTATCCTTTATTTGTTAGGCGCCACAAGAGTTCCGCAGCGCCGTACAATGCACAAACAGTAGACAGTACAGGGTATTACATTACTGAACAGTAAACAAAAAATACTGACACTTCAGGAGCTCCAAGCAGGCTAATGCGGTAGAGATGGAGCAGAAGAGCTGGTAAGGACACAAGAGGGAGGAGGGCCCTGCTCAATGAGCTTACATCCTAAGGGAGGGTGAACAAAACACAAGTACAGAGGGAGTGAGTTGGCGTATAAAGGAGGGGAGGCAGGGTTAGGTGGAAGGTGGGTAGGCTTTGAGGAACAGGTGGGTTTTTAGTGCCCGTTTGAAGGAGCTAAGAGTGGGAGCGAGGCAGGTCATTCCAGTGAAGGGGGGCAGCGCGGGAGAAGTCTTGGATTCTGGAGTGGGAAGAGGTAATCAGAGTGGAGGAGAGGCGACGGTCATTGGCCGAGCGCAGAGAGCGGGCAGGAGTGTGAATGGAGAGGAGGTCAGTGATATAGGGGGCAGTGGACTGGGAGAGCGCCTTGTACGTTGTGGTCAGGAGTGGACGTAATTTGCCAGTTTCCCAGCTCAAGCAAGTTTTAAAACATTAATCCTCAGCGGTATTTTATATACATTTCAACACCCCTATTAATATAATCACTTTTTTGGCACCGGCTGCTCCTGCTTTATAATTTGCTCCTCTATAGGGAAGATTTTTCTGCAGAGAAGTCTTTCTGTAAGTGTTTAAATAATGGTCTCCTTGCTATTGTGTAACTTCCAGCAGGGAACACAGAACATTGGGCGGATCGCGTTACTCTCACATCTCCCTTTCAATTTAATACCAATGTTCCAGCTGAAACCTCGTCTTTGTCTTCTAGACTGATACCTGTGTCTGATCTCCAGAAAGCAAACGCCACAGGGGGGATCCTCTCAATTAGCTTCTATCTTAGACTGGCACCTTACTCACCCCTACAGCAGTGACCTTGTGTTCAGATACCCCAGAATATATACCACCTTTCAGCTCTCCTTAGTACAGGTGCATTATGGGCTAAAGTAACCAGTAATAGATGGCTGTGTCATAACATTCCTCTTGCAGTAATTGTTCTACCTTCTGTAAAGGTGTTATTTAATTAGTTTGCATAGATTAGTTTACCTACAGGGACATTGTTTTTGTCTCTAATCCCTATATTTCCTCCCAAAATCCACCAGGTAACATTATGGAAGTCTATGCCTGTCCATTTTTCCTGCTTCCAACACATCAACTTCAAGAACTGACTGTTCACTTGCTGCCTATTATATCCCACCCCATGACAGATGCCATTGTAACGAGATAATTAATGTTATTCACTTCACTTGTCAGTGCTTTTAATATTGTGGCTGATTGTTGTAAGGTATGCATATGGGGTCACGGTGTAAGGTATACATATGGGTCACGGTGTAAGGTATGCATATGGGGTCACGGTGTAAGGTATGCATATGGGGTCACGGTGTAAGGTATACATATGGGTCACGGTGTATGGTATACATATGGGGTCACGGTGTAAGGTATACATATGGGGTCATGGTGTATGGTATACATATGGGGTCACGGTGTAAGATATACATATGGGGTCACAGTGCAAGGTATACATATGGGGTCACAGTGTAAGGTATACATATCGGGTCACGGTGTAAGATATACCTATGGGGTCACGGTGTAAGGTATACATATGGGGTCACAGTGTAAGGTATACATGTGGGGTCACAGTGTAAGGTATACATATGGGGTCACGGTATAAGGTATACATATGGGGTCACAGTGTAAGATATACATATGGGTTCACAGTGTAAGGTATACATGTGGGGTCACAGTGTAAGGTATACATGTGGGGTCACGGTGAAAGGTATACATATGGGTCACGGTGTAAGGTATGCATATGGGGTCACGTGTATGGTTTACATGTGGGGTCACGGTGTAAAGTATACATGTGGGCTCACGGTTTAAGGTATACATATGGGGTCACGGTGTAAGGTTTACATATGGGGTCACGGTGTAAGGTATACATATGGGGTCACGGTGTAAGGTATACATATGGGGTCACGGTGAAAGGTATACATATGGGTCACGGTGTAAGGTATACATATGGGGTCACGGTGTAAGGTATACATATGGGGTCACGGTGTAAGGTATACATATGGGGTCACGGTGTAAGGTATACATATGGGGTCACAGTGTAAGGTTTACATATGGGGTCACGGTGTAAGGTATACATATGGGTCAAGGTGTAAGGTATACATATGGGGTCACGGTGTAAGGTTTACATATGGGGTCACGGTGTAAGGTATACATATGAGGTCACGGTGTAAAGTATACATATGGGCTCACGGTTTAACGTATACATATGGGGTCACGGTGTAAGGTTTACATATGTGGTCACGGTGTAAAGTATACATATGGGGTCACAGTGTAAGGTATACATGTGGGGTCACTGTGTAAGGTATACATGTGGGGTCACAGTGTAAGGTTTACATATGGGGTCACGGTGTAAGGTATACATTTGGGATCACGGTGTAAGGTTTACATATGGGGTCACGGTGTAAGGTTTACATATGGGGTCACGGTGTAAGATTTACATATAGGGTCACGGTGTAAAGTATACATATGGGGTCACGGTGTAAAGTATACACATGGGGTCACAGTGTAAGGTTTACATGTGGGGTCACGGTGTAAAGTATACATATGGGTCACGGTGTAAGGTATACATATGGGTCACGGTGTAAAGTATACATATGGGGTCACGGTGTAAGGTATACATATGGGCTCACGGTGTAAGGTATACATATGGGTCACGGTGTAAAGTATACATATGGGGTCACGGTGTAAGGTATACATATGGGCTCACGGTGTAAGGTATACATGTGGGCTCACGGTGTAAGGTATACATGTGGGGCCACGGTGTAAGGTATACATGTGGGGCCACGGTGTAAGGTATACACGTGGGGCCACGGTGTAAGGTATACACATGGGTCACGGTGTAAGGTATACATATGGGGTCATGGTGTAAGGTATACATATGGGTCACGGTGTAAGGTATACATATGGGGTCATGGTGTAAGGTATGCATATGGGTCATGGTGTAAGGTATACATATGGGGTCACGGTGTAAGGTATACATATGGGTCACAGTGTAAGGTATACATATGGGTCATGGTGTAAGGTATACATATGGGGTCACAGTGTAAGGTATACATGTGGGGCCACGGTGTAAGGTATACATATGGGTCATGGTGTAAGGTATACATATGGGTCATGGTGTAAGGTATACATATGGGGTCACAGTGTAAGGTATACATATGGGGTCACAGTGTAAGGTATACATGTGGGGTCACGGTGTAAGGTATACATATGGGTCACAGTGTAAGATATACATATGGGGTCACAGTGTAAGGTATATATATGGGGTCATGGTGTAAGGTATACATATGGGGTCACAGTGTAAGGTATACATATGGGTCACAGTGTAAGGTATACATGTGGGGTCACAGTGTAAGGTATACATGTGGGGTCACGGTGTAAGGTATACATATGGGTCACGGTGTAAGGTATACATATGGGGTCACAGTGTAAGGTATACATATGGGGTCACGGTGTAAGGTATACATATGGGGTCAGAGTATAATGTACACATACAGAGTGTAATAATAAACAATAGGATGATTGATCCTCAAGACATGATAAATGCTCTTGCTTGTATCATGCGGGGAGGGAAATAGTTAATTGTTTCTATCCTGTTATTTGTACGGTGTCTGCAGGGGTGGCACAAGGTGGTGGGGGGGGGGGACGGGGGGGGCACGTAAATCAGATTCTTGTGACATACAATAACCAGGAAAGTGAATAATAGGGCCAGCATCTCATAATCCAAGTTATAAAGGAGATAGGATCGCACTGCTGGTAATATTGCAGGAGCTGATTCCATCTCCTACATTGTTATTATTCTCACAATATCCCTTTGCAGAGTGTGATGGGCGGACATGTGTCTGGGGGGGGGGGGGAGGGGGCAGACAATGATGGAACGTCTTCTCCAGAAACGTCACAGAAACAGGTTTACGTTTATAGAGAAGCTGAGCCACACAAGGGTGATACAGAGTAACCAGACAAGCGTCATCCGTAATATGATGTACTGTAGACTGACCAGTACAGTGGATATACCCTATACAGCGTCAGTCCGGCCATCACCCTCACACCTGGAGGATGCGCCACGCCCTCACCATGGCCACTCCCACAGCACCATCCTTGTCTCTCCTATTTGCTTATTCCCAAGCACCTGCCCAAAGATGACTCTTTGCCTTTGGCCTGGTTTTGTTCTTTTTTACTTTAGAGGACATCTATTCTCTTTATTTTAACATGAATTTCAGTTTACACCTCTCCCTGTGACAATTTGGTGTAAGGAGTTTAAATAGGGACATTTTGAGCCACATGAAACCCTAAACAGAACCTATTAACTCCAAACACCACAATTATAATCTGCCCCTGACTGAATAAATGTTCTTTGTGGGTGTTATTTGAGAATGTTGAGGGTTTTATAGTTCCACAGGTGAGGAGTTATCACTTTCTTGTGGCACAATTTCTATTACCATTGACTCTAGTAATAGAGGCCGCTTGTAGTCACATTTCCAGAAAATTAATTTAGGGTAAGAGGCAAAGTATTTGTTTTAATCTCAATCCCCAGGATTAAAAAGAACGTGGAAATGATTGGTGGACCACTTTCTTTCAGTAGATAAAACAGTAACTGGACGTCCTGCATACTGAGAAGATAAAACAGTAACTAGATGTCCTGTATACTGAGAGGATAAAACAGTAACTAGAGGTTGTCACGGTTGGCTTACAGGAAATTGATCCCTAGGCTCTGCTGAACATAGCTAGGCCCACCCACGGGCGCGGAGTCTAACAGACAGGTGGTTTTCACCAGGAACCCCGGCAAGGAGGTATGGTCTTAGCTGCACCAAGTCTGCAGGTCGCGGTCCCGTGAGTGAGTGTATAGCAGAACGATGTGGGGGAGCCAGGTGAAGTGGATGGAGAAGATGGAGTCCACAGACGAGTGGTATAAATACAGACACAACAATGATATAGGCTGATGGTCAGCAGCCAATGAGTCACTAGGAGAATAGATGCTCTGTGGTATAACAACGAGAGGACAGAGGCTGTAACTATGATGTACTCTGGAGATGGTAATAGAGGTACTGGAACAACGATAGTTCAACACGGCCAGAGACTGAGAGCAGACTGGAGTAGCGGAGGTAACCCATGGTAACAGCTGAGGAGTCACAGATGTAGTAGCGGCTCTGAGTAGTAGCGATGAGAGAACCGGAGCTGTCACGATGAAGTACACTGGAGATGGTAAGAGAGGTACTGGAGCAGCGATAGTTCAACACGGCTGCAGGCTGAGAGCAGCGGAGGCAACTCGTGATAGCAGCTGAGGAGTCACAGGTGTAGTAGCGGCTCTGAGTGGTAGCGATGAGAGAACCGGAGCTGTCACCATGAAGTATACTGGAGATGCTAAGAGAGGTACTGGAACAGCAATGGTTTAGCACAGACCATGTACTGAGAGCAGACTGGAACACAGACAAACCACAAGGAGAACAGGAACCAGAACCACAGGCTGCAGGAAGTGAGCTTGAAGAACAGGGATCAGACAGGTGAATCCAGGAGGTTTAGCCCTCCAGAAGTGCTTAGCCAATGAAAAAGAGGGAGGAGGTCCTGAAGTGCAATAGGCTGCACCTGCACAGATCTGAATAAATGAACTGGAGAATGTCTGATGCTGGGACATGGCAGTTTACAGATGAATGGACTGCAGGTAACGAGACAGGTACTATCTGTGCGACCGAAGTGTTACAGAGGTCCTGCATACTGAGATGCTAAAACAGTAACTAGGACATCCAGCATACTGAGAAGATTAAATAATAACTGGACGTCCAGGATACCAAGAAGATAAAACAGTAACTGGACGTCCAGCATACTGAGAAGATTAAACAATAACTGGACGTCCAGGATACTGAGAAGATAAAACAGTAACTGGACGTCCAGGATACTGAGAAGATAAAACAGTAACTGGACGCCCAGGATACCAAGAAGATAAAACAGTAACTGGACGTCCAGCATACTGAGAAGATTAAACAATAACTGGACGTCCAGGATACTGAGAAGATAAAACAGTAACTGGACGTCCAGGATACTGAGAAGATAAAACAGTAACTGGACGCCCAGGATACCAAGAAGATAAAACAGTAACTGGACGTCCAGCATACTGAGAAGATTAAACAATAACTGGACGTCCAGGATACTGAGAAGATAAAACAGTAACTGGACGTCCAGGATACTGAGAAGATAAAACAGTAACTGTACGCCCAGGATACCAAGAAGATAAAACAGTAACTGGACGTCCAGCATACTGAGAAGATTAAACAATAACTGGACGTCCTGGATACTGAGAAGATTAAACAATAACTGGACGTCTAGGATACTAAGAAGATAAAACAATAACTGGACATACTGGATACTAAGAAGATAAAACAATAACTGGACGTACTGGATACTAAGAAGATAAAACAGTAACTGGACGTCCAGGATACTAAGAAGATAAAACAGTAACTGGACGTACTGGATACTAAGAAGATAAAACAATAATTGGACGTCCAGGATACTGGGAAGATAAAACAACAACTGAACGTCCAGGATACTAAGAAGATAAAACAGTAACTGGACGTACTGTATACTGAGAAGATAAAACAATAACTGGATGTCCAGGATACTAAGAAGATAAAACAGTAACTGGACGTACTGGATACTAAGAAGATAAAACAGTAACTGGACGTCCAGGATACTAAGAAGATAAAACAGTAACTGGACGTACTGGATACTAAGAAGATAAAACAGTAACTGGACGTCCAGGATACTAAGAAGATAAAACAATAATTGGACGTCCAGGATACTGGGAAGATAAAACAACAACTGAACGTCCAGGATACTAAGAAGATAAAACAGTAACTGGACGTACTGGATACTGAGAAGATTAAACAATAACTGGACGTCTAGGATACTAAGAAGATAAAACAATAACTGGACATACTGGATACTAAGAAGATAAAACAATAACTGGACGTACTGGATACTAAGAAGATAAAACAGTAACTGGACGTCCAGGATACTAAGAAGATAAAACAGTAACTGGACGTACTGGATACTAAGAAGATAAAACAATAATTGGACGTCCAGGATACTGGGAAGATAAAACAACAACTGAACGTCCAGGATACTAAGAAGATAAAACAGTAACTGGACGTACTGTATACTGAGAAGATAAAACAATAACTGGATGTCCAGGATACTAAGAAGATAAAACAGTAACTGGACGTACTGGATACTAAGAAGATAAAACAGTAACTGGACGTCCAGGATACTAAGAAGATAAAACAGTAACTGGACGTACTGGATACTAAGAAGATAAAACAGTAACTGGACGTCCAGGATACTAAGAAGATAAAACAATAATTGGACGTCCAGGATACTGGGAAGATAAAACAACAACTGAACGTCCAGGATACTAAGAAGATAAAACAGTAACTGGACGTACTGGATACTGAGAAGATAAAACAATAATTGGACGTCCAGGATACTAAGAAGATAAAACAGTAACTGGACGTACTGGATACTAAGAAGATAAAACAGTAACTGGACGTCCAGGATACTAAGAAGATAAAACAGTAACTGGACGTACTGGATACTAAGAAGATAAAACAGTAACTGGACGTCCAGGATACTGAGAAGATAAAACAATAACTGGACGTCCAGGATACTAAGAAGATAAAACAGTAACTGGACGTCCAGGATACTAAGAAGATAAAACAGTAACTGGACGTCCAGGATACTAAGAAGATAAAACAACAACTGGCCATACTGGATACTAAGAAGATAAAACAGTAACTGGACGTCCAGGATACTGAGAAGATAAAACAATAACTGGACGTCCAGGATACTAAGAAGATAAAACAGTAACTGGACGTCCAGGATACTAAGAAGATAAAACAGTAACTGGACGTACTGGATACTAAGAAGATAAAACAGTAACTGGACGTCCAGGATACTAAGAAGATAAAACAGTAACTGGACGTACTGTATACTAAGAAGATAAAACAGTAACTGGACGTACTGGATACTAAGAAGATAAAACAGTAACTGGACGTCCAGGATACTAAGAAGATAAAACAACAACTGGACGTCCAGGATACTAAGAAGATAAAACAGTAACTGGACGTACTGGATACTAAGAAGATAAAACAGTAACTGGACGTCCAGGATACTAAGAAGATAAAACAGTAACTGGACGTACTGGATACTAAGAAGATAAAACAGTAACTGGACGTCCAGGATACTAAGAAGATAAAACAATAATTGGACGTCCAGGATACTGGGAAGATAAAACAACAACTGAACGTCCAGGATACTAAGAAGATAAAACAGTAACTGGACGTACTGGATACTGAGAAGATAAAACAATAATTGGACGTCCAGGATACTAAGAAGATAAAACAGTAACTGGACGTACTGGATACTAAGAAGATAAAACAGTAACTGGACGTCCAGGATACTAAGAAGATAAAACAGTAACTGGACGTACTGGATACTAAGAAGATAAAACAGTAACTGGACGTCCAGGATACTGAGAAGATAAAACAATAACTGGACGTCCAGGATACTAAGAAGATAAAACAGTAACTGGACGTCCAGGATACTAAGAAGATAAAACAGTAACTGGACGTCCAGGATACTAAGAAGATAAAACAACAACTGGCCATACTGGATACTAAGAAGATAAAACAGTAACTGGACGTCCAGGATACTGAGAAGATAAAACAATAACTGGACGTCCAGGATACTAAGAAGATAAAACAGTAACTGGACGTCCAGGATACTAAGAAGATAAAACAGTAACTGGACGTACTGGATACTAAGAAGATAAAACAGTAACTGGACGTCCAGGATACTAAGAAGATAAAACAGTAACTGGACGTACTGTATACTAAGAAGATAAAACAGTAACTGGACGTACTGGATACTAAGAAGATAAAACAGTAACTGGACGTCCAGGATACTAAGAAGATAAAACAACAACTGGACGTCCAGGATACTAAGAAGATAAAACAGTAACTGGACGTACTGGATACTAAGAAGATAAAACAGTAACTGGACGTCCAGGATACTAAGAAGATAAAACAATAACTGGACATACTGGATACTAAGAAGATAAAACAGTAACTGGACGTACTGGATACTAAGAAGATAAAACAGTAACTGGACGTCTAGGATACTAAGAAGATAAAACAGTAACTGGACGTACTGGATACTAAGAAGATAAAACAGTAACTGGACGTCCAGGATACTAAGAAGATAAAACAGTAACTGGACGTACTGGATACTAAGAAGATAAAACAATAATTGGACGTCCAGGATACTGGGAAGATAAAACAATAACTGGACGTCTAGGATACTAAGAAGATAAAACAATAACTGGATATACTGGATACTAAGAAGATAAAACAATAACTGGACGTACTGGATACTAAGAAGATAAAACAGTAACTGGACGTCCAGGATACTAAGAAGATAAAACAGTAACTGGACGTACTGGATACTAAGAAGATAAAACAATAATTGGACGTCCAGGATACTGGGAAGATAAAACAACAACTGAACGTCCAGGATACTAAGAAGATAAAACAGTAACTGGACGTACTGTATACTGAGAAGATAAAACAATAACTGGATGTCCAGGATACTAAGAAGATAAAACAGTAACTGGACGTACTGGATACTAAGAAGATAAAACAGTAACTGGACGTCCAGGATACTAAGAAGATAAAACAGTAACTGGACGTACTGGATACTAAGAAGATAAAACAGTAACTGGACGTCCAGGATACTAAGAAGATAAAACAATAATTGGACGTCCAGGATACTGGGAAGATAAAACAACAACTGAACGTCCAGGATACTAAGAAGATAAAACAGTAACTGGACGTACTGGATACTGAGAAGATAAAACAATAATTGGACGTCCAGGATACTAAGAAGATAAAACAGTAACTGGACGTACTGGATACTAAGAAGATAAAACAGTAACTGGACGTCCAGGATACTAAGAAGATAAAACAGTAACTGGACGTACTGGATACTAAGAAGATAAAACAGTAACTGGACGTCCAGGATACTGAGAAGATAAAACAATAACTGGACGTCCAGGATACTAAGAAGATAAAACAGTAACTGGACGTCCAGGATACTAAGAAGATAAAACAGTAACTGGACGTCCAGGATACTAAGAAGATAAAACAACAACTGGCCATACTGGATACTAAGAAGATAAAACAGTAACTGGACGTCCAGGATACTGAGAAGATAAAACAATAACTGGACGTCCAGGATACTAAGAAGATAAAACAGTAACTGGACGTCCAGGATACTAAGAAGATAAAACAGTAACTGGACGTACTGGATACTAAGAAGATAAAACAGTAACTGGACGTCCAGGATACTAAGAAGATAAAACAGTAACTGGACGTACTGTATACTAAGAAGATAAAACAGTAACTGGACGTACTGGATACTAAGAAGATAAAACAGTAACTGGACGTCCAGGATACTAAGAAGATAAAACAACAACTGGACGTCCAGGATACTAAGAAGATAAAACAGTAACTGGACGTACTGGATACTAAGAAGATAAAACAGTAACTGGACGTCCAGGATACTAAGAAGATAAAACAGTAACTGGACGTACTGGATACTAAGAAGATAAAACAGTAACTGGACGTCCAGGATACTAAGAAGATAAAACAATAATTGGACGTCCAGGATACTGGGAAGATAAAACAACAACTGAACGTCCAGGATACTAAGAAGATAAAACAGTAACTGGACGTACTGGATACTGAGAAGATAAAACAATAATTGGACGTCCAGGATACTAAGAAGATAAAACAGTAACTGGACGTACTGGATACTAAGAAGATAAAACAGTAACTGGACGTCCAGGATACTAAGAAGATAAAACAGTAACTGGACGTACTGGATACTAAGAAGATAAAACAGTAACTGGACGTCCAGGATACTGAGAAGATAAAACAATAACTGGACGTCCAGGATACTAAGAAGATAAAACAGTAACTGGACGTCCAGGATACTAAGAAGATAAAACAGTAACTGGACGTCCAGGATACTAAGAAGATAAAACAACAACTGGCCATACTGGATACTAAGAAGATAAAACAGTAACTGGACGTCCAGGATACTGAGAAGATAAAACAATAACTGGACGTCCAGGATACTAAGAAGATAAAACAGTAACTGGACGTCCAGGATACTAAGAAGATAAAACAGTAACTGGACGTACTGGATACTAAGAAGATAAAACAGTAACTGGACGTCCAGGATACTAAGAAGATAAAACAGTAACTGGACATACTGTATACTAAGAAGATAAAACAGTAACTGGACGTACTGGATACTAAGAAGATAAAACAGTAACTGGACGTCCAGGATACTAAGAAGATAAAACAACAACTGGACGTCCAGGATACTAAGAAGATAAAACAGTAACTGGACGTACTGGATACTAAGAAGATAAAACAGTAACTGGACGTCCAGGATACTAAGAAGATAAAACAATAACTGGACATACTGGATACTAAGAAGATAAAACAGTAACTGGACGTCCAGGATACTAAGAAGATAAAACAACAACTGAACGTCCAGGATACTAAGAAGATAAAACAGTAACTGGACGTCCAGGATACTAAGAAGATAAAACAATAACTGGACGTACTGGATACTAAGAAGATAAAACAATAACTGGACGTCCAGGATACTAAGAAGATAAAACAGTAACTGGACGTCCAGGATACTAAGAAGATAAAACAGTAACTGGACGTACTGGATACTAAGAAGATAAAACAGTAACTGGACGTCCAGGATACTAAGAAGATAAAACAGTAACTGGACGTACTGGATACTAAGAAGATAAAACAGTAACTGGACGTACTGGATACTAAGAAGATAAAACAGTAACTGGACGTACTGGATACTAAGAAGATAAAACAGTAACTGGACGTACTGGATACTAAGAATATAAAACAGTAACTGGACGTCCAGCATACTGAGAAGATAAAACAATAACTGGACGCCCAGGATACTAAGAAGATAAAACAACAACTGGACGTCCAGGATACTAAAAAGATAAAACAACAACTGGACATCCAGCATACTGAGAAGATAAAACATTAATTGGACGTCCAACATACTCAGAAAGGCAGCAGAGAAACCATTCGCTGAAGAATTAAATTGCTTGGTTTTTTTTTCTGTACAGCCCCAAGGACAATAAATTCAGGGGTGAAGGGTTTAACACAGGTCAGACTGCGGCTGTGTAACTCACTGGAAGATTAATTTACTCTGCGTGTATTTTGTAAACCAGCGATTTGCAGAACTCCGAGGAAATGGCTTTTGCTCAGGAAATAAGGAAATGCCGAGCAATCACTTTACAGCCAGAAACAAGAGATCTTTGAACAGGGAACTTGAAAATGGAGCATTTTAGATTACTGTTAATGGCTTCAGGCTCTTTCTGATGGATGTTTTATATACACCAAATAAGCCGAGGTTGCACTTGGCCCTCCATACTTAGACAATCCCCCTTTCAAGTCTGTGGTGTCAACCGATCAAAGAGCCGGCTACACTGATTAAGTGCTGTGTGTATAACAAAGCCAGTAGATTAGGTTTTGGTTTAGGTCGACAGAAGTTAGTCTGCAAAAAAACGTACATGACGAAAAACACTTAAGCGCTGAAATGAATAACTATTACAAAACCAACTGCAAGCTGTGTTGAGATTACCTTAAAGTGCACCCGACACAGCTGAAGCAGCCATCATGTGAATACCACTATGCTTTGTCTATCAGGGCCTACCGCAAAATTGATCGTATGCCCGTTTGCGCAGTGTAATTGTGTGCCTTCGCTCTGTGCATGTCCACAAAAAAAATACAAGTATCTACCTATGCAGAGTTGCACGCATTCATGATTGCGCCAAAAGAGGTGTGATGGGGAGGAAAGGGAGGTTCTATCGTTCATGGAATTATAAACCAATACAGACTCGAACGTAGGTTGATGATGCTTACGATCGCTGGCGCTAGCTAACCGCTTCTGGCTGAATGCGATTTCACTGCCGAAGCTGCTCCGTGCTTCCTGCATTGATCGTCCATACATTATAGGATTTTGTGTGTGCATTTACAAAAACAAAAACAATGTTGTTACTTTCATGCGTGCACGTGAATGAAAGTTATTTCTGCTGTATTATATGAAGCCTAAAAGCAAATGCAGTTTTTCCAGTGAAAAGAAATGTTTACGAAATGTTATTGTGCTTACGAACTGGTTCTGCGTATGCGGGTGTAAGTACGCATGCCACAAACTCGGCACATATGCTGGATGTATCGCTAGATATAGTCACAGGGGTGACGTACCCTATTTTTGAGTGTGCATTTCTGTTCCCTACATTGCGCCCTAGTTGCGTTAAACTTTGCATCATGCCCTCAGCGATGGCTTCTAGTCAGGTGATAATCTACATTCTGATGGCTCAGCTCACAAAATGGATTTTTCCGCTGGCACAATTTAAACATAGACTGGAATAGAAAAGTACATCCTTTAGCCGAAGTGCGAGGGAAAACAGAACGAGTTGTTTACTCTGATATTGATTATAAAATAAATATGTTAACTGTAATGTCTCATATAGCTAAATACAGAATAATAGCAAATAGGAGAAAAAATATGTATCTAAACATAAGAAGGAACCCCATAGACACGAGTGTATTTGTTTTGTATTTCATTATAAAGAAAACCCACAATTTACTACATTTACTGATAAGATATAAAGTGCTCCCTCTTATTTCTGCAGGTAATTCTGCTGTCCATTCAGCGGTGTGGTCTGTAACTATACTAAAAAGACGGAGTATTATTATTTTTATTGCTTATTTATACATCGCCACCATATCACGCAGCGCTACAGAGTTTCAGAATACAACATTATAGCGTGCATTTATTTGTACAGTTTTTTTTACATAAATTAAAGTCTAAATGATAATTTTACTCAAGTTGGTTTATAGAACAAACAACTGTAACTGATACGTGAGAGCACAGGGAGGTAAATCCTAGTTCTGTGGATATCATTCTGCAGGTCACATCTGTGTAGTGTATCGGGTTGATCCATATGTCCATAGCAGAGATTACATGCATACCGCACGCAGCCTTCTGATTATCTCACATACTATAGAAAACCTTCATCATTTATTAACCAGCTCTCCATTATTCATTGTTATATACCATTAGCTGTATACAGCTACAATTTAACTCACTGGAAGCAGCCACGGCCCCTGTGCCCCAGATAACATATAAACAGCCTGCCCTGCACTGGTCCCCCAGGATGAAACGCGCGGAGAGAGCGCACATTGGCTGTGAGCGCGGCTCTCTTGGCTCGCCGCCAGCACACGAGTACACAGATGAAAGGACGGTGGCAGGTGCTTCATAGCAGAGCTTTTATGCAGCCCGCCATTGATCCATGGAATTGATTTTCAGAGTCCCTTTTAAAATATTTCTCAGTGTTAAAACTAACAGTGCTTTAATGGTGGGGGAGGGAGGGCTGCTATCTCCAGTCTGAAGCCCAAAGATTGGTGGTTAATGGTTATATATCTACTGCAAAGTGTTAACGATTGTACAGAGTACATTAGACAGACGGGTGAGATTCCACAAGTCTGTACATTTCTTCATCAATGAAAATGGATCCCCAATTGTAAAGCGCTACGGAATTGGAAGGCGCTATATAAATAAATGTTGTTGATGATGATGATGATGCTACACACTACATAAATTGTTACAATGCAATGCTCATCTATTACATGTACCTGATGCTGAGGGATGTCTACAGCAGTACCAGAACCAATGAGAGATGTGTTTAGTATTAATGTATTAGTACCAGCACTGATTAAAGATGTCTTCAGCGGGACCAGCACTAATAAGAAATGTCTTTAACAGCACGAGCACCAGTAAGAAATGCCTCCAGAAGTACCAGCAACAGTAAGATATATCTCCAGCAGTACCAGCACCTGTAAGAGATTCCTCCAGAAGTACCAATAAGAGATGTCTACAGCAGGACCAGAACCAATGAGACACTTTTATCAGTACAAGGCAGAATCAGCATGGAGAAGAAATGTCTCCAGCAGTACCATCACCAATGAAAGACATCTCTAGCAGTGGCAGCACCAATGAGAGATATCTCTAGCAATGTCAGAACCAACAGAAGATGTCTGTTATAGTACAAGCATCAATGAGACACATCTAGCAGTATCAGCACTGATAAGAGATGTCTCCTGCAGCAACAGCATCAGTATGAGATGCCTCCAGCAGTACTAACACCAATGAGAGAAGTCTCCTGCAGTACCAGCACCAATGAGAGTAGCCTCCAGCAGTACCAGAACCAATGAGAGGAGTCTCCAGCAGTACCAGTACCAACAAGTGAAGTATCCAGCCGAACCAGCACCAATGAGAGGAGTCTCCAGCAGTACCAGTAGCAACAAGTGGAGCTTCCAGCAGTACCAGCACCAATGAGATAAGTCTCCAGCAGTATCCGCTTTGATGAAATGAGTCTCCAGCAGTACCAGCACCAATGAGAGGAGTCTCCAGCAGTGCTAGCACAAATTAGATAAGTCTCCAGCAGTACCAGCATTAATGAGAGGAGTCTTCAGCAGTACCAGCACCAATGAGAGGAGTCGCCAGCAGTAGCAGCACCAATGAGAGGAGTTGCCAGCAGTACCAGCACCAATGAGAGGAGTCGCCAGCAGTACCAGCACCAATGAGAGGAGTCGACAGCAGTACCAGCACCAATAAGAGACAAATGTAAACATTGATACTTCCTGCTGTTTCACTGTTTTCCCATTTCCCAAGCAGTCACCATAGCTTTCACTGATTGACAGCTACAAAGGACCAACCACAACTATACCGGTTGCTTAGTTGGGGAGGTTTTCAAGATGCCATTATAAGCTGCATCCTGTGACACCGAGCACTATGAAGACGGCCACATTCACAGGACAATATATCACAGCATCCTGAGTTACATCATTTCTATAACCATATACTGACTGGGGGCAGCCATGATAATTTAGAATTGGGTTATGTTGTATAAACTGAAAACAAAGACATTTATTTTTCTTTTAAAATATGAGATGTATCAAAAGGTAATGGGGATTAAAGCAAAATACTGTATCATACACATAAATATGGTGGCAGACAGTGAGCAAACTATAAAAATATTTCTGATTAACCAAAACGGTTCTAATATTAACAGAAAGGTAATAATACAGCCCCCCTGTATCTATTTAAGGTTTTTTTCCAGATTTAAAGCCGTTTTTATTTACAAATTCCAGAGAGAGAATTAACACTGATTGACCAGTAAAACGTCATTCTCAAGCCACGTGGAGCCAGAAATTCAGAGAATTACCCCACATTAAGCCTCACGACGAAGCAGCAGAACTGAGCCGAGGGCCCTCGTTCTAGTGAACTGAGTCGAGGGCCCTCGTTCGTGTGAACTGAGCCGAGGGCCCTCGTTCTAGTGACCTGAGCCGAGGGCCCTCGTTCTAGTGACCTGAGCCGAGGGTCCTGGTTCTAGTGAACTGAGCCGAGGGCCCTCGTTCTAGTGAACTGAGCCGAGGGCCCTCGTTCTAGTGACCTGAGCCGAGGGTCCTGGTTCTAGTGAACTGAGCCGAGGGCCCTCGTTCTAGTGACCTGAGCCGAGGGCCCTTGTTCTAGTGAACACCCGGAGGCCTCTTGTCACCGTCCTGTGCATCATTACACCGGCTCAATCCTGCAGAACTGGGCTGATTAATGCATCATCTGTGCAATAAATGCTGAAATATGGGTCATCCTCTGTTTATTGAGGCCACAGATAAGATTTACATACGATGACTAGGAATAAAAGCTGGGACAAATATAATGGAGTAACAACACGAGAGAAAGGAAATAAAATGGTACAATACTCATTCATCACTGCCATGAGCTGAGCAACGCAATAATATGTAGGAGTTGCTCGATCACTGATATCAATGGAAGCAATTATAAGATTATCATTAATCCTCGGGAAGAAATCAAATGAGCGTGAGAGAGATAAAGGGATAGACCATAAATCACACTCTGGAATCTGTTCTGTGCTAATCTAGGCAGTAAGGACTCATCAATTACAAGACCCCAACTTCTAGCGCTCCCCAACGCCGCTCCGCTGCTGAGTAAGTGCCGGCTATCATCCGCCGCGGCCGGGCGCTGAAGAGCACAACGGATTTTTAATTGAATATTAAAAGGAAAATAAAATTTTGCTGCTGGAGGTTCACTATCCGTCAAAGTCACGGGAACGAGAGAGAATAATTCACACACTGAGTGTTTTCTCGTTTTGAGGAGAACCCATTTAAACAGAGTGTGCTGTAAATGAGGCGTGCTAATATTTCTGCTGTAGCAGAAACTAATGATGGCCCAGTAAGGGGAGCGCTCTCTGTGTCTCTGTGCGCTCGCATTCTGCGCGTATGGTTGCCTGGACAACAGCAGCAGGAGCGGCAGCCACGGCCTCTGCTCTGCTGATCCAGGATGCAGTCAACAGAAACGCACATTGTCACCCTGCGACACACATTAACACTAACAGGGCAGTTTACTTGATCAATCCAAGATCGAAAATAGGGATTTGGAATAGACTTTCATAGAAATATGGCAATAGGCAGCAAGAAATTTCCAACTGGTTTTCTGGTCAAACAGAGCTGATGTTACACTTAAAAAACAAATAATATTACAGTACTCTTTACCCTCTTGTATGATGTAACTTTTTTCTTTTCTTGGAAATTGGGGGCATTTAGGAGGAAGTGTATTTTTCAAGTAGCCCTTCATTAATCTACAGATGTTGTTTCTCAGGGGTTAGATATGAAAAGACGACATTCAAAATGTCTACAGTCATAAAGTCGACACTGTTAAAATGTTGACAGTCACAATGCGTGGGAAGAGCCCTAGTGCTATCAGGTTTGGCATTATGGCAGGGGGACCCCACGCTGCAGAGTTTCCCTGCTATAGTGCCACCTGGCCAGGCTGGAAAAGCTTTTTGTCCCTCCAATTTTGGTAGTACCGTTTTTTTAATGTATTGCCATTTTAAATCTTGTGATTTATGTCGACATTTTGACTGTCGACTTTACAACCCTGTAGACATTTTACATGTTGACATTTTAACTGTGTGGACCTTATGAACATGTAGACATTTTCACCATCGACTTTTGAACTACATCCCGCTTCTGGGGATGTTCAGGGACTCTACCCGGGCGCTCTGGTGACAGTAAGAGGTTAGTATAAGTTAATGCCTCAACTCTTGTCTGGCTGGGTGAATGGTCCGTGTGTACTCAGATGTCTGAGCGTCTCGTTCTGCAGCCTGTGGACTGACCGACTTCAGGAAGGAAAACCTATTATAAGTTCTGGATCGGATACTGCATGGTGAGAGCTGATTGTGTGCACACAGAATAACTAGGGACACAGCCATCTGAGATATAAACCGAGCACATTAGGCACTAACCCTGCAGACTAATATGTGTATTTTATCTATCACTCTCCTTCAAATCGTTTCTACTTTGAACATTCCAGCCACACAACAATAGTACATAACATCACAAGAAGAGACCTTTAGAACTCACCAGAACGTCAGCCCAGCGGTCAGAGAAGATTTATTCTGGTTTTTATCACTTCCAAAAGGAGAAGAGGCAGGAAAAATAAATGAAGTGTGTAAAGGAAGTGGTGGTATTTGTGTCATCTCGTAGTACATTACACAGAGCATCCGGGGATCTCTCACAGCACAATAAATAAACTCCGCTCTTGTTAAGCAAAGCAGTTATTGATCTACGTTCTTTATTTAATGTCAAGATTTATAATCTCACGGGGCAACATTTACGTCACTGGACTTTATATTCATGTTGAATCTCTTCTAAAGCTGCTTCACCTCACGGAGAAAGTCCCAGAAATAGTATACAGCTCCAATAATAATATATATTAGTGTTTCTCTATATTGTCAATCCACAAGAACTGGCTGTTGTGCTTATCATATCCGTCAGTCTGTCCTTATGTACTCAATGAGGATGTCATCATGGTGTCAGTGTGTTTATTTAACAGTATTATTTTGCCGGTGGACTACGAGAACCAGCCATCCCTCGAAGTTAGAGCAGGCTGGCGTTTGTAGTTCTACAAGCGCAAACATAGCCAAGCAGCTTAGGGCTGCCAGGGTTTGCTGGGACCTGTAGTACACTGACAAAAATTGCTGAAGTGTCACTTTTAACTAAATACTACCCTAACACCCACTGGGCGCGGCTGTGGAGAAGAGTTTTTGTGATTCAGAATGGAGCTGATTGTCTAGTAACTACAGATCCGTGCTGCGGGCGTCCCTGTTATAAAGCCCCCACCTCAATCTGTCACAGCCCCGCACTGTTCGCTTACAGTCTAGGCTATCAGTGCTTCCATCTCCCGCTGGGACCTATGCATATATCTCTGGATGCCCCACCTCCGCGTGAATTAGCAAAGCCATGGCGATGTGCACTATTTCTATGCTCTCTCGTGCCCACCAATCAGCTAAACCGCGACTGATAAACACGTCCTGACAAACACTACGGCTGGCGCTACGTGACCTCTCCCATACAACCCCACTGTATTTTTAAACATGCGTTAAAATGACACAAAGCAAAGTCGTGAGAGTAGACATTAAACACTTAAAATAACGCTGTTTGTACAAGGCCTCCCAACTAAGTAATTGTAGGAAAAATAAATCTACTTTAATTATGAATAATGTTCTCAGTTCCCAAAATGGTTCAGGACAGAGGAGCAGTACGGGGCTGGAATATTCGGCAGGATGGAAGTCTGCGTTCTGTAGCAATATATAAGGTGTCCGCATCAGATTCACATTAAACTTACTCAAAGAATTCCATCAATAGACAATCTTATCTTTGAAAGATTTGTACACACATGTTGCAATCTAAATAGGTTATACTTCTGCCCAATCTCATTTCTGAATGATTTTATTCTGGATTAAATTGCATTATTTAGCTTATGTCCCACAGAGGAAGCGTTTTGCAGAAAGACCTCATCAAACATGGACGAATCACTAGTAACATTGTGCTGCGTTGATGCGGCCTTATTGTATACGACGGCCCAGCAGGGGCAGGTGAGGGTACTGTTACCATGTGAGGAGATACTGACATCCCGTTATCCGGGGTATTTATGCGTAAACCTCAAATGGACTCTGAACATAATCCTCTTGTCCTCGGCTACAGTATTTTTACCGTCTCTTCTAATAGAAGTTATTCATTAAGTGTCGCAGTGGCAGCCATTAATCCGCAGCCATCCGCGCACATCCGGAGATGTTCCTGTCAAACCTGGATTTCTAATTCAGAACTCACGGTCAAAGTGTGCGCGCAAAGGCCAAATGATGACTCTCTCTAATGCGAAACTGTGTCTCTCGTTCTCCCGCTGTCAGACGGTGCCATGAATTATGAACGTCAAACCTCATCTGCCCACTCTAGTCAATAAACTCTCTATCCTGCTCAGCGCGATGAAATTCTGCCACCATTTGTTTGGGAAAGTGACACTCGCCGAGCTCTGTTATTAAAAAAGACGCAGGACATTTCACATCCAGGAGAAATGAGCATCTACAAAGACAGCAGCTGAACTCCCGGAGACAGATATGTCTGAATATCGTGTTCTGTAGAACGACACTGAGGAACATGGCAGCTAATGTGTCGTCGCGCCCCCCACCCTCCTCGCCATCTCAAATGGGTTCATACTCTTGTCTCCTGCTTCTCCCAGATGTAAGCGGGTTCACTAAAGAGTGAAATATGAAAACAGAGGTTCAAACTGCCTGAAATATCCCTGTAAGGCCTAAAACCACACACGCTGTCACTGAACGCTGCATGAGAGGTTACCCCAGGGATTGCCACTGGATTAGTCCCTCTCACATTAAACTTCTCTTCATACAGGAACTAAAAACATGTCCTATGCTGCTAAGATCCGCCAGCTCTGATTGGCTACAGATTGCTATAACCCCACCCACTGCATCGTCTGCTCTTCAGTGTCCAATCAGTTTTGAAAAAAGGACTACAATAGGGGCTCTGACTCCAACGCACCTAGAAAGTAACATGGATCTTATTTTAAGTGAGACGATTCTAAAATTGGCAGCACGGTGGCTCAGTGGTTAGCACTTCTGCCTCACAGCGGTGGGGTCACGAGTTCAATTCCCAAACATGGCCTTATCTGTGTGGAGTTTGTATGTTCTCCCCGTGTTTGCATGGGTTTCCTCTGGCTGCTCCGGTTTCCTCCCACACTACAAAAACATACTGGTAGGTTAATTGGCTGCTAACAAATTGACCCTAGTGTGTGTCTGTGTGTGCGAGTGTCTATATTAGGGAATTTAGACTGTAAGCTCCAATGGGACAGGGACTGATGTGAATGAGTTCTCTGTACAGCGCTGCAGAATCAGTGGCGCTATATAAATAAATGGTGATGATGATGAAAATTACCAGCTCTATTACAAAGTTCTTATAAACAATAGTAATTTGATTAGTTTAATCTGTATTTTGGAAATGTTGTACCACTTTGATAGACTTGTTGGTGTAAAAGAGGTTTCTCCGGAAAGAGTTTATTGTTTGCACTGTACTGTAAAAAGGCCACGCCCTGTACGGTGACAGTGAGCAACAACTGGCTCCGCTCACAGCCCTTCATCATCATCATCATCATCATTTATTTATATAGCGCCAACATATTCCGTAGCACTTTACAATTGGGGACAAACATAGTAAACTAATAAACGAACTGGGTAAAACAGACAAAGAGGTGAGAAGGCTGCTTGCAAGCTTACAATCTATGGGACAATGGGAGATTGACACATGAGGTTAAGTCTACATTTTGCATATTGGCCCAGCCAGACTGTAAAGGTAAAAGTGACTCATAAGCTAAATGATCCTGTCACACAACAATGTTGGTCAGGGGGTAGTTGTCTTGTGTGAAATTGTGTAACAGGCGGTAACAGGCTAAAGGTAGCGAGGTTAAGAGGGTGGTTGAGGACTATTATAAGCTTGTCTGAAGAGGTGGGTTTTCAGAGAACGCTTAAAAGTTTGTAGACCAGAGGAGAGTCTTACTGTGCAAGGGAGAGAATTCCATAGAGTGGGTACAGCCCGAAAAAAGTCCTGTAACCGGGAATGGGAGGATGTAATGAGGGTGGATGAGAGACGCAGATCTTGTGTATAACGGAGTTGCCGAGTTGGGAGATATTTTGAGACAAGAGAGGAGATGTATGTTGGTGCAGCTTTGTTGATGGCCTTGAAGGTTAGTAAAAGTATTTTATATTGGATTCGTTACAAAACAGGCAGCCAGTGTAGAGACATACAGAGTGATTCAACAGAGGAATAACGGGTTAGTAAGGAAAATCAGTCTTGCCGCAGCATGCAAAATAGATTGTAGGGGTTTGAGTCTGTTTTTGGGAAGACCAGTAAGGAGGGAATTGCAATAGTCAATGCGGGAGATGATAAGTGCATGAATTAAGGTTTTTGCAGTGTCTTGCGTGAGATATGTGCGAATTCTGGAAATGTTCTTTAGATGTAAGTAGCAGGATTTAGATATAGAGTCAATGTGGGGAACAAAGTATAGGTGTGAGTCAAGGATTACACCTAGGCAGCGAGCTTGTGGGGTGGGATTTATGGTCATGTTATCAACAGAGATAGAAATGTCAGATATGCTCTTGTTGGTGGGTGGGAATATTATTAACTCTGTTTTAGAAAGATTAAGTTTGATTTGACGAGAGGACATCCAAGATGATATGGCAGAAAGACAGTCAGTCACACGGGACAACACAGATGTCGAGAGATCAGGAGAGGATAGATAGATTTGTGTATCATCCGCATAGAGATGATACTGAAAGCCAATGGAACTTATTAGATTTCCAAGAGAAGCGGTATAGATAGAGAACAGCAGAGGACCCAGCACCGAGCCTTGTGGTACTCCAACTGATAGGGGAAGCGGAGCAGAGGTGGCTCCAGAGAAATTAACAATGAAAGAGCGATTAGAAAGGTAGGATGAGAACCAGGATAGGACAGTGTCTTGAAGACCTAGGGATTGCAGCGTTTGTATGAGAAGAGAGTGGTCAACGGTGTCAAATGCAGCCGAGAGATCCAGGAGAATTAGGAGAGAGTAATGGCGTTCAGTTTTAGCAGTAATCAGATCATTGACAACCTTGGTCAACGCAGTCTCTGTGGAGTGTTGAGAACGATAACCAGACCGAAGAGGATCCAACAGGCCCTTCAGTTAGCGGTGCCTCCGGTTGCGCATGTGCACCTAGATTTTTATCCTTAGAGATTTTTAGAGCAAAATGGCGGTATTTGCGGATGAGCAGCAGTTGGCACTGGCCGCTGGGAGGATTTGGGGTGGGGGGGATATGGTATTTCCTAGCTAAGTAAGGAACAGCCAATAAAGATTTAAATGTTTAATTTGATTAAATCGGTGGTTCTATGGGAGTAGACGGTTGGACTTCGATGTGACATTTACACTTTTGTGCAGTGCGACTTTCAACACCTTCATCCTTTCCTCACAAGTGCGCTTTGCTTTGTGTTAATCTAGGTGTAGCCTGCAGGACTGACAGTCCGCTACAATATAACAGCGCTCACTCACTACGTACAACACTGTGCTGCAGGGAGAACGAGCTACAAACACTTTGATAAAATCCAAGACAAATGTATTATCCCAGCTTTTATCAGCATATTCCAATGACGTGTGTGTGAGACCGGTGAATCTGATAGCGGTGTAATGATAGCTCTATTGTGTATACAGAATTATAAAATCAGATAACACTCAAACTCAATGTCCGGGAGATAATACAACATAACAGAGTAAAAATAAATTCCTGATACTATTGTTTGGAGATGAGGACTAGAAAAGGATATTGGGTTTCTTTCTCAATACGAAGCACATTAAGTGTACACAACGGTGAAAGTTTAGTACCAGTCACTGCAGAAATTATCACTCATTTTACAAATCACCATAGAAAGCAGACTCCAAATTTGATGTCATTTCTGATTAATGTGCAGGATTTTTCAGAAGAAACGCTAATCTTACCAATGACAGAAAATCATTAGTTTAGTAAATAGCTTTAACGTATTCCAGAGCTGGCACCGCGACCCGCAGACGTGGCAGCGTGATATACTCAATACAATTTGTTATTTTTATTTTAGATTTTCTATCCGACCTGTAAGCAGCCTCATCCGTCTCTCTGCTGCGCTGTGAGTCGCTGGAAACCCAGAAGCAGTCTCGGGAGAGGCGCAGAGAGGTCGGATAATGTGTCAGTCACATAGACTGAGGAGCAGACAGTCTCTCAGTGACCATTCACCAAATCAATGGTGACAGCACTGATAATATACTGTGTACACTATCCTTATGGGGGAGGGGGCGTTCTAAGCCAGACGTGACCCTAAATGAAGTCTCAGTTTGTGGGATCCCCTAATGTTAGACATGTAATATGTTCCGTTCTGAATGTCCTCCCGTACAATATGATGATGAATGGTGTAAAGCAAATGAAATGGATACAGGATTAATAGATCTGACAAACATAAAATACACAATATTATAAATGTGATAGAAATAGCAAAATTAACAAAAATCTGAAATTTTTATCAACCAGATGCTACCGTCACTCCTCAGCTGTATTTTATATCTTTAAATGTTAGGGGGGGCGGGCAATTCTCTGTGATGCTCCGAAAGAGAGGGAGAGAGGCACCTACCGGTGGGAGAGAGGTATCAGCAGGTGGGAGAGAGGTACCAGCAGGTGGGAGAGAGGTATCAGCAGGTGGGAGAGAGGTACCAGCAGGTGGGAGAGAGGTATCAGCAGGTGGGAGAGAGGTACCAGCAGGTGGGAGAGAGACACCGGATAGCGAGAGAGAGGTACCAGCAGGTGGGAGAGAGGTATCAGCAGGTGGGAGAGAGACACCGGATAGCGAGAGAGAGGTACCAGCAGGTGGGAGAGAGGTACCAGCAGGTGGGAGAGAAGTATCAGCAGGTGGGAGAGAGGTATCAGCAGGTGGGAGAGAAGTATCAGCAGGTGGGAGAGAGGTATCAGCAGGTGGGAGAGAGTCACAGACAGATGGGAGAGAGACACCGGATAGCGAGAGAGAGGTACCAGCAGGTGGGAGAGAGGTATCAGCAGGTGGGAGAGAGACACCGGATAGCGAGAGAGAGGTACCAGCAGGTGGGAGAGAGGTACCAGCAGGTGGGAGAGAAGTATCAGCAGGTGGGAGAGAGGTACCAGCAGGTGGGAGAGAAGTATCAGCAGGTGGGAGAGAGTCACAGACAGATGGGAGAGAAACACCGGATAGCGAGAGAGAGGTACCAGCAGGTGGGAAAGAGGCACCTACAGGTGGGAGAGAGGTACCAGCAGGTGGGAAAGAGGCACCTACAGGTGGGAAAGAGGCACAGGTAGGTGGGAGAGAGGAACAGACAGGCGGGAGAGAAGCACCAGAAGGTGATAGAGAGGCACAGGCAGGTGGGAAAGAGGCACCTACAGGTGGGAGAGAAGCACAGGCAGGTGGCAGAGAGGCACAGGCAGGTGGCAGAGAGGCACCAAAAGGTGGGAAAAAGGCACGGAAAAATGGGAGAGAGGCACCAGTAGATGAAAGAGAGGCACTGACAGGTGGGAGAGAGAAACACAGAGCTGAGAGAGAGGCACTGGCAGGTCACCGGATGGCGGAAGAGAGGCAGAGGTAGGTAAGAGAGGCACAGGGGGGTGGGAGAGAGGCAGAGGTAGGTAAGAGAGGCACAGGGGGGTGGGAGAGAGGCAGAGGTAGGTAAGAGAGGCACAGGGCGGTGGGAGAGAGGCACAGGGGTGTGGGAGAGAGACACAGGGAGGTGGAAGAGAGGCACAGGGGGGTGTGAGAGATGAACATGCCCATGTAACAGTGATGCCCTGCTTCCACTTGTCTCTGACCAAACTGCCCACTAGCAGTATAACATTAGTGACAGCACCGACACCAAGGGCCTGATTCATTAAGAAACCTAAATTAAGAAGTTTCTTATCTAAGTCTCCTGGACAAAACCATGTCACAATGCAAGGGGTGAAAATTAGTTTTCTGTTTTGCACATGAAATCTCTGCTGAAACTTCTTCGGATCCCATAGAGATGCGCAGAAATATGAGCGGACAGGTCAAATAATATGTTTTTTCATTTGTGTGTTACATGAAAAAACAGTCAGTATTTAACTGATGTGCAAAACAGAAAACTAATTTGCACCCCTTGCATTGTAACATGGTTTTGTCCAGGAGACTGAAATAAGAAACTTCTTAATTTAAGTTCCTTAATGAATCAGGCCCCAAAACTGGCCAGGCCTCAGAGAGCAGAATGTACGATGCCCCTACAAACAGCAATGTGAGGCTTCTGTATCAGATCCTGACGTAAGATCAGAGTCAGTCTGTGCTTCTCTGACACTTTATTTCTGCTAAAGACTACAATAATACAGAATTGTTAGCACATAACATTACATAATCTGACAGAACGCGTTTACACAGCAGACAATATAGTGATTTCCCAGCATGCCATTCTCCGCCTGGGCATGTGAGGGTTAGTTCTGCTGGCAAGACAGAAATCTATCACACAATCTGCAATCACTTCTGTCTTACAACCGGATGACAGGCTTTGTATCCCTCGACACTATAAATTAAATCCTATTCATTATTGAACTGCTGATTGCTTGCTTAATTATGTTTGTAGAAACACAAGGAAACCCCACATAAGTCATTAAGTAGCATGCCATACATTCATTCTGTGAGATTGGCTCAATATTGTGTATTGGCAGGAACTGCGCTCACAAACAAACATAAGAAACTGCGCGCCGGAACAGATCGACTGATTTATAGATGTTTTTATGAGAAACGAGCGCACGTATCGCCCCTCCAAGCCTATCAAATATCCTTATTTAGCAGCATCCGTCGCCCTCTATACATCCATCATTCAGACATTATCATGAATTCTTAGATCTCTTCTCCATAATACTCAATAACGAGAATAATACGATTAACGTTACAACAGCGTTCGAAGAACACTGTGACACTGAGTCGTACTTCTACTCTTTTCTTTTATATTTCGAGACATTTGCATCCTCACGTCCCTAACAAAAGATCAGATGGATTATATAAAAATACGGTTTATTCCAAGATACTAGATGGACTATAGGAGATCTATACACTGCAGTATTCAATAAGGGGTATCTATGCAATTAACACTCGATGTATGGTAGGGAGCCTGAGGGTATCTCACTATAAGTAACAACTGTACTGAGGGGATTAATACCCCACAGGAATATTCTAAAGGACAAATACTTCCTGCATATAACCTGGAACGGTCCCAGGAATTCAGGGTGAATTTGCTACAATCTGACTTTTTAGGATGTCCTAAATATTTCAGTATTTTCTCTGTCCCTCAATCCTTTCTGGAAGAGGGTAATAGACTCAGATCGCTGGATATCCTGAGTGAGATTTAGATTTTAGCTTTGTGGTTTGCAGCCTGGCACAGCAGGGGTTAACAGGATTTTAGTAGAATGTTTGGGAGCATTCAGCGTTGTATCACATCCTTATGGCAATCCCCCCCCTCCTGGTATCTGCACCATACACCATACAGTAACTACAGACCGTTCACACAGCCGCACCAGGTGCGCAGCCAGGAAATCGCAGCAATTGGCACTTGGCTTATTTATATCTTAGAATTAGCTGCGCTGTACATGAAAATGTCTATTTACATAAGAAACATCACAAACGTCCGACACCTCTGCTCCGTGCGCTCTGTGAGTGGGGGGGGGGGGGGGGGGGGGGGGGGGGTCTGTTATAGCCATAGAGAGACATTATAAACTATTATACAAGATGGACACATACATGTTACATATAAGCCTGGTCGCTGATCAAAAACTACTACAAAACTTCTTATAATAAAGCTTATGGGGGTAAACGATATATAAAACGGGGTGGGCGACATACAGACAACCCTGTTACAACCATTCAGCTATAGGTTTTGATAGGATAGGTAAATAATGGAAGATGTCACCTTCATTTCAATATATTTATTTTGGAGGTTCCCATCTGAGTATTTACAATATGTCTATTTATTGTGACCAGCGCTTTGTGCGTAACAGGATGAGTGTGATGCAGATTGGATGACACAACACTTAGTGGGAGACGTGGATAAAAGATCGAGTAATACACAGATTGTGCGGGACACTAGGGGGTAAATGTACCAAACCTTCTAAAAAGGATATCAACCAATAAGATTCTAGCTATTATTCCTAAAATGTACTAGGTCTGACCCACCTTATCCCTTTCCCCCACCCCCCTACTATCCTCCCTCCATGGCGGCACACTACCACCCGCAATTACCCACTACCCCTCACCTGATCCCTTCCCCCACCCCCCTACTATCCTCCCTCCATGGCGGCACACTACCACCCGCAATTACCCACTACCCCTCACCTGATCCCTTCCCCCACCCCCCTACTATCCTCCCTCCATGGCGGCACACTACCACCCGCAATTACCCACTACCCCTCACCTGATCCCTTCCCCCACCCCCCTACTATCCTCCCTCCATGGCGGCACACTACCACCCGCAATTACCCACTACCCCTCACCTGATCCCTTCCCCCACCCCCCTACTATTCTCCCTCCATGGCGGCACACTACCACCCGCAATTACCCACTACCCCTCACCTGATCCCTTCCCCCACCCCCCCTACTATCCTCCCTCCATGGCGGCACACTACCACCCGCAATTACCCACTACCCCTCACCTGATCCCTTCCCCCACCCCCCTACTATCCTCCCTCCATGGCGGCACACTACCACCCGCAATTACCCACTACCCCTCAGCTGATCCCTTCCCCCACCCCCCTACTATCCTCCCTCCATGGCGGCACACTACCACCCGCAATTACCCACTACCCCTCACCTGATCCCTTCCCCCACCCCCCCTACTATCCTCCCTCTATGGCGGCACACTACCACCCGCAATTACCCACTACCCCTCACCTGATCCCTTCCCCCACCCCCCCCTACTATCCTCCCTCCATGGCGGCACACTACCACCCGCAATTACCCACTACCCCTCACCTGATCCCTTCCCCCACCCCCCTACTATCCTCCCTCCATGGCGGCACACTACCACCCGCAATTACCCACTACCCCTCACCTGATCTTTGCTATTATTTTTATACTCTGGTGTACGCTCTGATCTACGCTCTGGTCTACACTCTGGTCTACACTCCGGTCTACGCTCCGGTCTATACTCTGGTCTACGCTCTGGTCTACGCTCTGGTCTACGCTCTGATCTACGCTCTGGTCTGTGCTCTGGTCTGTGCTCTGGTCTACACTCCGGTCTACGCTCTGGTCTACCCTCCGGTCTACGCTCTGGTGTACACTCTGATCTACACTCCGGTCTACGCTCTGGTCTACGCTCTGGTCTACACTCCGGTCTATACTCTGGTCTACGCTCTTTTCTGTGCTCTGGTCTACACTCAGGTCTATACTCAGGTCTATACTCTGGTCTGCATTCTGGTCTACACTCAGGTCTATACTCTGGTCTACGCTCTGATCTACGCTCCGGTCTGCGCTCTGGTCTATAGTCCGGTCTACGCTCTGGTCTACACTCCGATCTACGCTCTGGTCTACACTCCGGTCTACGCTCTGGTCTACACTCCGGTCTACGCTCTGATCTACGCTCTGGTCTACACTCCGGTCTATACTCTGGTCTGCATTCTGGTCTACGCTCTGGTCTACGCTCTGGTCTACACTCTGGTCTATACTCTGGTCTACGCTCTTTTCTGTGCTCTGGTCTACACTCAGGTCTATACTCAGGTCTATACTCAGGTCTATACTCTGGTCTGCATTCTGGTCTACACTCAGGTCTATACTCAGGTCTATACTCTGGTCTACGCTCTGATCTACGCTCCGGTCTGCGCTCTGGTCTATAGTCTGGTCTATACTCTGGTCTACACTCTGGTCTATACTCTGGTCTTCGCTCTGGTCTACGTTCTGGTCTATACTCTGGTCTATACTCTGGTCTACGCTCTGGTCTACATTCTGGTCTGCATTCTGGTCTGCATTCTGGTCTACGCTCTGGTCTATACTTTGGTCTACGCTCTGGTCTACGCTCTGGTCTACACTCCGATCTACGCTCTGGTCTACGCTCCGGTCTACGCTCTGGTCTACACTCTGGTCTACACTCCGGTCTACGCTCTGATCTACGCTCTGGTCTACACTCCGGTCTATACTCTGGTCTGCATTCTGGTCTACGCTCTGGTCTACGCTCTGGTCTACGCTCTGGTCTACGCTCTTTTCTGTGCTCTGGTCTACACTCAGGTCTATACTCAGGTCTATACTCAGGTCTATACTCTGGTCTGCATTCTGGTCTACACTCAGGTCTATACTCAGGTCTATACTCTGGTCTACGCTCTGATCTACGCTCCGGTCTGCGCTCTGGTCTATAGTCTGGTCTATACTCTGGTCTACACTCTGGTCTATACTCTGGTCTATACTCTGGTCTTCGCTCTGGTCTACGTTCTGGTCTATACTCTGGTCTACGCTCTGGTCTACGCTCTGGTCTACATTCTGGTCTGCATTCTGGTCTACGCTCTGGTCTACGCGCTGGTCTATACTTTGGTCTACGCTCTGGTCTATACTCTGGTCTACTACACTCTGGTCTACATTCTGGTCTACACTCAGGTCTACGCTCTGGTCTACGCTCTGGTCTGCGCTCTGGTCTGCGCTCTGGTCTGCGCTCTGGTCTGCGCTCTGGTCTACGCGCTGGTCTACACTCTGGTCTACGCTCTGGTCTGCGCTCTGGTCTGCGCTCTGGTCTACACTTTGGTCTACGCTCTGGTCTACGCTCTGGTCTACGCTCTGGTCTATACTCTGGTCTACTACACTCTGGTCTACATTCTGGTCTACACTCAGGTCTACGCTCTGGTCTACGCTCTGGTCTACGCTCTGGTCTGCGCTCTGGTCTATACTTTGGTCTACTGTCTGGTCTATACTCTAGTCTATGCTCTTTTCTGCTTGAAAATGTTCGGTGAGAACGGGACTTACACAAGTGAACACAATTACATGCAATATATATCCGCACACAAATGACACTTGACTTGACACTATGGGCTAGATTTACTAAGCTGCGGGTTTGAAAAAGTGGGGATGTTGCCTGTAGCAACCAATCAGATTCTAGCTATCATTTTGTAGAAGGTACTAAATAAATGAAAGCTAGAATCTGGTTGGTTGCTATAGACAACATCCCCACTTTTTCAAACCCGCAGCTTAGTAAATCTAGCCCTTTGACTTGAAGAGCGGAACAGGGCGGGAAGGGTCAGAATAACATAGGCACTGCACAGAACGGGTGTGCGGAGGGCGAGCGCACGCACATGCGGCCGATCTCTTAAGTACACGTTTTTTAACCATATAATTTGCAGTTACATGGCAGTTGTATGTGCCGACTGATAGTAATGACTACACGCATGCAGGCCACAACGTGTGTTTGCAAGTAATAGACACTATAAGAATGCATTTTATGTACAATACACATTAAGAACATCCTGATTTATGCATTATATATATAAAGAAGAAAATAGAGAAAAATGTTTTTATTATATATCTTTATTAATGATTATAGCAGTAAGAGTTGAAAATTAATTTTGTGAAATCTTTTTTTTTTTGCCTGTGTTCTGATGTGACTTCATATTGCACATGTGTGTACCCTGCCCTGTGTTCTGTCTGTCTGCATATTGCAAGTACCGGACTTATATCCAGATCCGCTTGTATTTGAACACAGGTGTACATACCTGCAGACTACGTGCGCTTTGTTTAAGTTTAAGTTGCATTAATATTGTGTATGAAGATGAATCCGGCCCCAGATTGGACCTTCCCTGTATCCTGCTGTGTGACTCAGTCTGTGACGTAGGTAACACTGTGCGTCCCCCAGTAACGCCATACAACAGCTATATGTACAACGTAATCTGTAACCGGCAATGAGGTAACAGATAGTAACATGCATCAGACTGCTGGGAAATATGCTTAATTATTAACAGCAGACAACAGTGTTATTGTGTGAGATACCAGGGGAACTATAAAAACAGACAATAAATCACATAAGATGCAAACCCAGCAGGCCGGACGCACAGTGGGAGAGTGATGCCACATATCTCCTCCTGACACTGATAGACGATGTGTCTTATATGGGCCATAATAACAGAAATCTGATGGACAGGAAGTCACTACCAGGAGCTGCGGATACCCACATTTATCTGAGTCATGTGACAGTGTCTTGTTAATCCGTGCGTCATGTGACAGTGTAACCTTGCAGAGATGACACAAAGCTGCACTCCGTGGATCTGCAGAACATTCCCTGATTCGTCCCCTGTAATGATCCTATGGAGCGCCTCTCACATTTGTTTTTATGGGACATGAAACATCTGTAGTTGGAGGAAACTGCACAGCCGCAGGTATTTTGCAGATACTAATGTCTGCAGCCAATAAAATCTTATTGAAATGCGGTGACATTAGCGTTTAAATCTGAGGCCTGCAGGGTATCATTTCATCAGAGCGTCTGCCGAAAACTCAGAGCAAGGTACAGAGTTCTTCTCCATATTCCTAACTTCTTCCTATATATTCCTCCATCCCCTACATACAGCCTATGAGATCAGTGATCAGGCCTCAGGGCCAGAGCTGGGACCCCCGATATCATGAAACTCAGGCAGTGTATGTGTATGTATATATATATATAGATAGATAGATAGATAGATAGATAGATAGATAGATAGATAGATAGATAGATAGATATAGATATACATATAGATATATACACACACACTGTATATATATATATATATATATATATATATATATACACATACATATATAAGAAAAACATTTTAGATGCACAATGTTTTATAAACCTCCCTATTATTCTATATGTTTGTTCACTGTGAAAGTGAACGAAATGCAAAATAAAGACGTAGATAAAATGTTGCCGTGGATATACATTGCGGTGTTCTACAACTGGTCATGCATCACGCAGGGACAGCCATGATATTTATCACATATATGTAACTGGGCTGAGCGTCACCATATCTGACCTCCACTCAATGTTTCCACAATGTGTAATTAACTTGATCACCACAGAGCGTTAGTCTTCTCTCCGCCCCCCTTGATATCGCTTTGTTGGCTCATTGGCTGTTAGAGGCACAGGCCCACCTGGGATTGGCTCTTTAACACACAATTATATTGGAGGACTGACAAGCAGTCACCACCCTCTCCCGCCCATTTATATACACACTGGGTCTGATTCACTAACAAACGTAAAATAAAAGTAATGTGTGTTTTAAAAAAGGAAATGCATGAACAGCTGGGCAAACCCACGTCCGTATTCAACAAGGAGCGGGTGTAAATATACGTGTGGTGATGAATACGGGTCTACGTCCAATCTGCTCTAACAGACATCACACTGCAGGATACATACAATATATATGTGGGATATAAAGTCACAAAATAATGCACAGAAAGAAAGAAAAAACTATTCAATTTTTGTCATCTGTTTATAATATAGTCATTAATGACAACATTAAAAAGCAAAAACAAACATTTTTTTGAATCCATGAAATACATTTATCAGGATGTTATTAATGACTACTGTACATAAAATACATTGTTACAGGTGCTCCTGATTACAAACACATGTTCTAGCTGTATACACAGCCGTCATCACTAGTAATCAGCACTTACACCTGACCTGTAGCTGGTGCAGGTGATACGGCAGGAAAACACGTACCTGAGAGATGCCCAAAGCTTGGATCCGACGCTGCTGCGTGCGCTCCAGGGCACGCCCTGACTATACACTGACAATGGGCATACGCCCAGTGCCCTCCCCGTTCTGCCCATGAAATCATAGCCTATCATAAGGGTCCTTTACACTTGAAGATGTACTGGACGTTGCTGCGTTCACTGGCACATGGTTCGGTCCTGGGCATGCGCAGAGCAATTTTATGCAAAGTACGGCCCATATCAGCATCTACGTTCCTTAATGAATTAGGCGCAGGAGATAGAGAGGTTGTGTAACAGCTTATTGTGTATCAGGGATCTGTTCAGAACCTGTCTAACTTAATGACGCGTTGACACATTTCCATTTGCTAACACGTCCTTAGTTGTGGAAACAACCAACAGATACTGCAAATACCGTGTGTCAGGGAGCAAATACCGTGTGTCATGGATCAAATACCGTGTGTCATGGATCAAATACTGTGTGTCATGGAGCAAATACCGTGTGTCATGGAGCAAATACCGTGTGTCATGGAGCAAATACTGTGTGTCATGGAGCAAATACCGTGTGTCAGGGAACCGTTCTAAGGGTCCCCAGAAGGTAAACTGCACATTCCACCCTGTAATGACACTAGGGTGAGCATCTACGTGACAATAACACAGAGGGCACCATCACAGGAGGGCAGCCCTTCTCCCCCGACGTCTGGGACCCCAGGATTCATGTATGTGGTGTTTGTGGGATGCTTTGGGTGACTGGATATAATTCCTCCGTCAGAGTCCCAGGTCTCTTTCAAAATTTGTCTACACCTAGCACCATCCATTTCCCCCTCTATTTTGACAGATTTTCCAGTCTCTGAAGCAGAGAAGCCCCCACGGAGGTCAGTGTGCAATATTATCGCCATACAGCGGGTGAAATAAGTATTGAACACATCAACATTTTTCTCAGTAAATATATATTTAATGTGGCTATTGTAATGAAATTTACACCAAATGTCAGCAATAACCCTTGCAATCCACACGCAAAGAAATCAAACCATAGATGTCCATAATTTAGGATTTTGTGTAATAATCTCAAATGACACAGGGAAAAAGTATTGAACACATGAAGAAAGGGAGGTGTAAAAAGGCCTGGAAAGCCAAGACACCAGCTGAAGTCTACCAGTAATCAGAAAGCAATCCTGCCAGCTGGTTCAGCCACAACTAATGGCCTATTAAATGGTGTCTCATTACGAAGGTGTCACACAAGAAACATCTCATGATGGGTAAAAGCAAAGAGCTCTCTCAAGACCTTCACTACCTTATTGTTGCAAAACATACTGATGGCATTGGTTACAGAAGGATCTCTAAACTGCTGAATGTTCCAGTGAGCACTGTTGGGGCCATAATCTGGAAGTGTAAAGATCATCATTTCACCATAAACCGGCCACGACCAGGTGCACCTCGCAAGATGTCTGACAGAGGAGTGAAAGAAATTATCAGAAGAGTTGTTCGTGAACCAAGGACCACTTGTGGAGAGCTCCAGAAAGACCTGGAATTAGCAGGTACAATTGTTTCACACCACACAAGACTCCTTTGCTGAAGATAAAACATGTTGAAGCTCGTTTAAAGTTTGCTGCAAAACATTTGGACAAGCCTGTGACATACTGGGAGAATATAGTGTGATCAGATGAGAGCAAAATTGAACTCTTTGGATGCCATAATACACACTAAGTTTGGAGAAGAAATGGCTGCACATCACCCCAAAAAAACATACCAACGGTGAAGTTTGGAGGTGGGAACGTCATGGTGTGGGGCTGTTTTCCTGCACACGGTACTGGCATACTGCATATTATTGAAGGAAAGATGAATGGAAAAATGTACCGACACATTCTTGATAAAAATCTGCTGCCATCTACCAGGATGCTGAAGATGAAACGAGGGCGGACATTTCAGCAAGACAATGATCCCAAACACACAGCCAAGGACATTCTCAATTGATTTCAGAGAAAGAAACTAAAGTTAGTAGAATGGCCCAGCCAATCACCTGACTTGAATCCAACTGAAAATCTATGGAAAGAACATAGGATCAGAGTTCATAGAAGAAGCCCATGGACCCTGCAAGATTTGAAGACTATTTGCGTTGGAGAATGGGGCAAAATCACACCTGACCAATACATGAGACTAGTTTCTCCATACAGGAGGCGTCTTGGAGCTGTCATTACCAACAAAGGCTTTTGGACAAAGTATTAAATAAATTTCAGGAAGCGTGTTCAATACTTGTTCCCTGTGTCATTTCACATTATTACACAAAACTTAATTTATGACCATAGGGTTGGATTTCTTTGCTGTGTGGATTGCAAGGGTTGTTGCTGACATTTGGTGTACATTTCATTACAAGAGCCACATTAAATATATATTTACTAAGAAAAATGTTGATGTGTTCAATAATTATTTCACCCGCTGTATATATAGAATATTCTGAGGGATATAAAAAGTCTTTGAAATCTTCTTATATCGTTCCCCTGATTGGTGGTATTCAATGACCTTTTCTCAGATTTACTTTGATCTTCAAGATGAAAATGTTCTACGTAACATTCTCACACAGGTGTATTTATATTGAAAGCAATTGAAACACGTTAATGGTTCCCAGGTGGACTAACAATCAATTAAAGATGTGACCTTTGACGACAACTAATTGCTCTGGTGTTTATTCAGTGGTATCCTAGCAAAGGGGGTAAATATTTATGTCAACAAATATTGTCAGTTCTTTTATTGTAATTAAATAAGAACATCTTTAATGTTTGTGTGTTTTAACATCACAGTGTGTGAATACGTCCTATCGCCGCTGTATTCGATGATGGATCTCCAAGCAGGACGGCTGAAATCTCAGAGCACGCGTGACTGCGCAGTACAGGAGGAAACCATCGATACACCAGGAATGCTGACAAATGAGATTTGTTGCCAGAAACATATTGCTTCAGAAGGTTTTACTAAATAGGAAACATGTAGAGAGTTTTGTACTTAACCACTGGTATTGATAAGCACAGTGTCAATCCCAATAAATCAATACTGCACAGAGATATATATAAACTTTCAATTAGGGCTGAGACGGGTGGTGGCAGATACACCACGTACCACAAGCACTTACACGGATAAGTTGATTAAAGAAGGAGCGACGTGCCAATGAATATTTACAAACGCAGCATGTTTGCTGGGTGTAGTATAGATTAACATGTCGGAGACGTCACTCGCTGGACAACGGCCTCTCAGGATGAAATAAATACATTAGTGTTTGTTCCACACTGTTTATTTTATAGTACGAATACCGAGCTCCAGCATGTCGGTCTTTATTACATATATACTGTATGTGAGGGGGGGCGGTAACCACAGGGATCAATGATCTACAAGCAGAAAGCTGTAATATATGATTGGTCAGTACAAGGTGAATGACCCTGGGGCCAAAACACTGAAAATAAGTGATGCCCTTTATTAGGTCTTTCCCCCCAATATATGCTGCAACGGGGGTATTCATTACTGACTGACACAGGGACCGCTGACAGTGCATGTTTTCTATCCCTCCTTACTAAAGGACAGGTGTATTCATTACTGACTGACACAAGGACCGCTGACAGTGCATGTTTTCTATCCCTCCTTACTAAAGGACAGGTGTATTCATTACTGACTGACACAAGGACCGCTGACAGAGCATGTTTTCTATCCCTCCTAACTAGACGACAGGTGTATTCATTACTCACTGACACAAGGACCGCTGACAGAGCATGTTTTCTATCCCTCCTAACTGGAGGACAGGTGTATTCATTACTGACTGACACAAGGACCGTTGACAGTGCATGTTTTCTATCCCTCCTTACTAGAGGACAGGTGTATTCATTACTGACTGACACAAGGACCGCTGACAGTGCATGTTTTCTATCCCTCCTAACTGGAGGACAGGTGTATTCATTACTGACTGACACAAGGACCGCTGACAGTGCATGTTTTCTATCTCAGTGCATGTGAGCACAGATGGCTCTCGGTATCTGCGTAGTGAGCACACAGACAACTCTCGGTATCTGCGTAGTGAGCACACAGAGACAGCTCTCGGTATCTGTGTAGTGAGCACACAGCCAGCTCTCGGTATCCGCGTAGTGAGCACACAGACACAGCTCTCGGTATCTGTGTAGTGAGCACACAGCCAGCTCTCGGTATCTGTGTAGTGAGCACACAGCCAGCTCTCGGTATCTGTGTAGTGAGCACACAGCCAGCTCTCGGTATCTGTGTAGTGAGCACACAGAGACAGCTCTCTGGCATGTGGGCAACACAGGAAGTAGCCTGTGAGACAACTGAGGGTTTTACGATGATGACATAGGAAATGGAACAGCCGAAAGTGTTATTTGAAGCCATTTGTAGCTTCTGTGAGTATGTTTAAAACAATTGTTTTGACTATATTTAGAAAGGAGATTCACAGTCTTATATATTTTTTTCACATTTATATTCGGATACTGAAATAGTTTTTCCAATTACAGTTGTTTCTCTGCTAGGACTAGAGGGAGCCCGTTGTTACTGATCAGAGGGACACATGACAAGATAGCACTCTGGGTCCCCCAGCCCCCTCCACGACACCCCCAGCCTCCTCCACGACACCCCCAGCCTCCTCCACGACACCCCCAGCCCCCTCCACGACACCCCCAGCCCCCTCCACGACACCCGTAGCCTCCTCCACGACACCCCCAGCCTCCTCCATGACACCCCCAGCCTCCTCCACGACACCCCCAGCCCCCCTCCATGTCACCCCCAGCCCCCTCCATGACACCCCCAGCCCCCCTCCATGACACCCCCAGCCTCCCTCCACGACACCCCCAGCCTCCTCCATGACACCCCCAGCCCCCCTCCATGACACCCCCAGCCCCCCTCCATGACACCCCCAGCCCCCCTCCATGACACCCCCAGCCTCCTCCACGACACCCCCAGCCCCCCTCCACGACACCCCCAGCCTCCTCCATGACACCCCCAGCCCCCCTCCACGACACCCCCAGCCTCCTCCATGACACCCCCAGCCTCCTCCACGACACCCCCAGCCTCCTCCATGACACCCCCAGCCCACCTCCATGACACCCCCAGCCTCCTCCATGACACCCCCAGCCCCCCTCCACGACACCCCCAGCCTCCTCCATGACACCCCCAGCCCCCCTCCATGACACCCCCAGCCTCCTCCATGACACCCCCAGCCTCCTCCACGACACCCCCAGCCTCCTCCACGACACCCCCAGCCTCCTCCATGACACCCCCAGCCCCCCTCCATGACACCCCCAGCCCCCCTCCATGACACCCCCAGCCTCCTCCATGACACCCCCAGCCTCCTCCACGACACCCCCAGCCTCCTCCACGACACCCCCAGCCTCCTCCATGACACCCCCAGCCCCCCTCCATGACACCCCCAGCCCCCCTCCATGACACCCCCAGCCTCCTCCATGACACCCCCAGCCTCCTCCATGACACCCCCAGCCCCCCTCCATGACACCCCCAGCCTCCTCCATGACACCCCCAGCCTCCCTCCATGACACCCCCAGCCCCCCTCCATGACACCCCCAGCCTCCTCCACGACACCCCCAGCCCCCCTCCATGACACCCCCAGCCTCCTCCACGACACCCCCAGCCCCCCTCCACGACACCCCCAGCCTCCTCCATGACACCCCCAGCCCCCCTCCACGACACCCCCAGCCTCCTCCATGACACCCCCAGCCTCCTCCACGACACCCCCAGCCCACCTCCATGACACCCCCAGCCTCCTCCATGACACCCCCAGCCCCCCTCCACGACACCCCCAGCCTCCTCCATGACACCCCCAGCCCCCCTCCATGACACCCCCAGCCCCCCTCCATGACACCCCCAGCCTCCTCCATGACACCCCCAGCCTCCTCCACGACACCCCCAGCCTCCTCCATGACACCCCCAGCCCCCCTCCATGACACCCCCAGCCCCCCTCCATGACACCCCCAGCCTCCCTCCATGACACCCCCAGCCTCCTCCACGACACCCCCAGCCTCCTCCACGACACCCCCAGCCTCCTCCATGACACCCCCAGCCCCCCTCCATGACACCCCCAGCCTCCTCCATGACACCCCCAGCCTCCTCCATGACATCCCCAGCCCCCCTCCATGACACCCCCAGCCTCCTCCATGACACCCCCAGCCTCCCTCCATGACACCCCCAGCCTCCTCCATGACACCCCCAGCCCCCCTCCATGACACCCCCAGCCTCCCTCCATGACACCCCCAGCCTCCTCCATGACACCCCCAGCCTCCTCCATGACACCCCCAGCCTCCTCCATGACACCCCCAGCCTCCTTCATGACACCCCCAGCCTCCTCCACGACACCCCCAGCCTCCTCCATGACACCCCCAGCCCCCCTCCATGACACCCCCAGCCCCCCTCCATGACACCCCCAGCCTCCTCACTCTTACAATAGACCTTGGCAGCAGGAATACTGTTTGTATTATACTTTGTTGCTACAATGTTGTTGTTCTCCGAGATGCAGCTATCCAAAATGAATATTTTGAAGTGATTCCATCCAGATGGTAACAAAACATAATAAAACATGATTTACACACCTTCTTCTCTGTAATATACAAACAAAGCTGCTCAACCGATCCACCATCCAACTATATATGTTTCATAATACTTTGGAAGCATTTGTCATTTTAGGTCCAGTGGTTGTTACTTCTGCTGATCAAAAATACAGAATGTATCATTTACGAACCTTAAAAGTGTAAAGCTGCAGTGTAAATCCCCTCTACCATACTCCTACTGCGCAGTTCACAGGTCTACAGGGAAGCACATTAACACATTCATTATCCCAGCTGGTGATGACTGGCACCAAGATCCTTGGACTAGGCACACGAGTGCACCTTACTCTGCAGCAACGTGTAAAACTGAGGCTTCCTTCTATGGGACGATATTATTGACATGAGATAACAAGGTGAAGAAGGAACATTTACAGAAGGGGTTCCCTGCTTTGTGAGAGCCCCACACACTCCTTTCCTCCCCGCAAAAAAGGATTCGTTGGAGAAACGCATTTCTAGACGCACAAAGACCGATGTAAAAAAACCACATCAAACACACAAAAGTGTTGCATGAAGACAGTCCCAGCAACATATTTTAGAAGAAAAGAAAAACATTTACCAAAATGATGAATTAAACACAGTTTTTTCCCCAGTATATTATTAATTATCATTATACTTTTTTGATGTCTCCGTTGGAAAGAGACAGACATATTTCCACCATTCATTTTCAGACCTGGGACAATAACTTTTCACATGAAACTCTATATTTTGAGACCTCTGTGACGCAGACAGATTGGATTATCTGCGGGTAAACACATTGCGAGGATCTCAGATATTTGAGTGCGCTCAAATCAGACATCAGAAAACACTTCACTTTCATTATTCCTAAAGTCGGTTGATTTTTAAAGACTTTGGGTTATATTTACTTCACTGCGGGTTAGAAAAACTGGAGATGTTGCCTATAGCAACCAATCAGATTCTAGCTGTCATTTATTTAGTACATTCTAGGCAACATCTCCACTTTTTCTAACCTGCGGTTTAGTAGATATCCATCTTTGTGTGTTTGGAGTCATGAAATTCAGACACTACACAACAATAACCCACCACGGGTTAGCGGTCGGCCTATGTGACCGCTGATATCTCTAATATCAAAGGTGACGGGTTTAGAATGGCTGGAACACAGGGTGACAAATGTCTGGTCAAGAACAGATATCATATAATGACATATAATGACTCCTTACACAGTGTCAGCGTTTCAGTGCTTATAAAATGATAGTAACATTGTCATTGCCAGAACCAGTCTCTCCATGATACCGGCGTCACCAACATGTCCCTATATCCAGTACACAGCACTGATAGACAATATATACATGTGATAACTAACCTTCACATTCCCCGCCATTGGTCGGGTTCCCGTGGTACCCCGGCATACACGTCTCGCACTGTTTTCCTGTAGTCAGGTTCTTACATTGCTCACAAACGTTGGTGTTGATGCAGGTGCTGTGCCCGTTACACTGACACGCTGGAAGAAACAGACCGGGATCATCGTTATATCTATTTATTAACATTTATTCATACAGCGATAATGCAGCAGTGCTGGGTGTTAACAGACAGACAAAGAGGTAAGAGGCCCCTGGATGCCAGAGGCCCCTGGCTGTAGCCCAGTTAGCCCTAGGGTTAGTCCAGCCCTGGTGTTAACAGACAGACAAGGAGGGAAGAGGCCCCTGGATGCCAGAGGCCCCTGGCTGTAGCCCAGTTAGCCCTAGGGTTAGTCCAGCCCTGGTGTTAACAGACAGACAAAGAGGTAAGAGGCCGCTGCTCTCCCAAGTTTACAACACATCAATATGTTTACGGGGGAGGGGGGCGCTGATTACCCAAAAAATTGCTACTACTGAAAACTGAAATCCGGTCTGTACGTCAGAATGACGAATAAAGGAATTTGTTACATACAGGTTCCAGCTTCTATTCATAGACCATCGTATGGAAAACCATCCAATTACTGAGCTCAGATCTATCCCGCCGCTACATTGAATAATTCTTCATTCCAAGTTATATTAGACCCCGAGACAAGTACAACAAACACAGCCCAGGAAGGGACGCCAAACAGTTCTGCAGGCGGCCCGTGGCCCCTGATGCAGCTTGTACACTATCTGCGCTGTATACCCTGTGCTGGGCCAGTTGTGCTTGTACTCTAATATAACTTGGAACAAACAATATCTGAATGCAGCTGCGGTGACGGTGAGAACTTATGGCATCCGGTACTTTGTTCTGCAGAAGCTTCAAAACCGTGAGCGCCGAGTTTACTCATTAAGACAATCTGCAGCAGTTTGTTAAACGAGCAGGAAATTACCATATTGTTTTGGTGGTATATGAAGATTTTTGCAGTGAGTTTGGATAATTTGGGACATATAAGCCAGAATACCAGGTCAATTTACTTTAGCTCACAAACTGCAGACAATGGTGAATGCTTCGGGAAAAAAAAACCATTTACCAAAATGATGAATGATACATAGTATTTTTCCCAGTATACTATTAATTATTTGGTGCATTTCTCCATCGGACAGAGACAGACAAATTTCCACCATTCATTTTCAGTTCTGGAACAATAACTTTTTACAAGAAACTCTATATTTTGAGACCTCTGTGACGCAGAAGACGTCTGACAGATTGGGCTATCTGCGGGTAAACACCTTGCGAGGATCTCAGACATTTGAATGTATTCAAATCAGACCTCAGAAAACATTTCGATGAGATGTTCATTATTCCCGTCTCTATATCTGATCAGCAGGAAATAACTGATAAGCACATCAAGTATCTGCGCCACAGAGCTAACACCTAGTAATAATATATTAATGATAATAGTAATAGAGAGAAGCTGTTTCTCACGATGGATAATTTGCTTCTCACAAATAGAATTACAGCCGATTCTGTGTCTCTTTATGTCACTTCATTGAAATTCAGAGGGGAAAATAGCAATCTTGCCCAAAGGGAAGAGGGGGAAGGAACAGCTGAACCATTATTAATTCTCTTTAAGAACCAAGAGAGAGAATATAGGTCGAGCCCCGTCCTATTAGCACAGAGACTGCTGGGACAATGACCAGAAATAGGGATATAATAACAAGTAATAAGCAGGAGATACAGACTTATACACAGGCGTTCAGGGGATCGGTGCCTCTGGCTGTGCCGCACAGAACGGGAGATTCTTGCAGCGGGCACAGCTAATACTACAGTGCGATTTACGTCAATGTGACAAGTTCTGAGTATGTCCTTTGTTATGTACAGAGAAATGTACGGATCAGGCTGTATGCCCAGCTATTAATATGTCTGTGAGAGACGTAGCCACAGAATTGTATAGAATGGAACTTGCTGCCTCTTTTGTAAAATGTTAACAGAACTATTAACAGTTTTTGCATTTAATTATCCACTAAAAATAACTGATATTCTTCATTTGTCCAGCGGATTCCACTTCAGTGTAACAAGAGTGTATAATGAACGACAGAGCTTTGTGATACATAATAACAGCTCACTGCAAAATAACATGCACAGAGATAACAGAACTGACACTCTGTACACGGAGGGGGCTTTCTGAGCACAGCGGGTCTGAGGTTTGATATTTGGGGGGTTATGTAGTGGGAAATTGAGTTTGGGTAGAGCAAAATCTGTGCTGAGTGAACAATGCCTTCCCTAGAGATGATCCGATAATAGACACTGATGCTGGACAATGTTCTTCTTACCTGGGCAGTGGATAAACGACCACTCGTAGTTCTTGTCTCTGGGGCACAGACTGGTATCCAGAACCATCTCACTGGTGTGTTTCCCCAGCACTTTCATTGGCCCCCTGGACGAGCCTTCTACACAATGTCCCTTCCCGGTGTTACTGGGGTCGTTGCACCAGCCACATCCGGGGTGATCGAGGCACTGGGAGCAAGTGCGGAAACCGGAGCAGTTTTGGGCTATAACAGGGAGAATATAGAATTAACAGAAATGCAGAAACAGGGAATAACAGCACATTTTACATCACTTATAACAATAACAGTTCCTAACTGGAAACAAGAAACAATATCTACATAGTCTCACAAACAAGTAAAAAAAAAGAGCCCGGAGTCACAAGTACCAGACACCAGCTGGCCACGAGGTCCGATACATGACTGATTAGAGGCTTCTCCCAAATCCCATCCTGTGAACCCGACCCACCAAAACATTTCCTGCCTAGGCCTACCGCCTAATCTCCTCCTAGAGTGCTAGCCTGTAGTCCCAACCAGGGCTGTCCCTATAGTCATTCTCCTCCTAGAGTGCTAGCCTGTAGTCCCAACCAGGGCTGTCCCTATAGTCATTCTCCCACTAGAGTGCTAGCCTGCAGTCCCAACCAGGGCTGTCCCTATAGTCATTCTCCCACTAGAGTGCAAGCCTGCAGTCCCAACCAGGGCTGTCCCTATAGTCATTCTTCTACTAGAGTGCTAGCCTGCAGTCCCAACCAGGGCTGTCCCTATAGTCATTCTCCTCCTAGAGTGCTAGCCTGCAGTCCCAACCAGGGCTGTCCCTATAGTCATTCTCCCACTAGAGTGCTAGCCTGCAGTCCCAACCAGGGCTGTCCCTATAGTCATTCTCCTCCTAGAGTGCTAGCCTGCAGTCCCAACCAGGGCTGTCCCTATAGTCATTCTCCCACTAGAGTGCTAGCCTGCAGTCCCAACCAGGGCTGTCCCTATAGTCATTCTCCTCCTAGAGTGCAAGCCTGTAGACCCAACCAGGGCTGTCCCTATAGTCATTCTTCTACTAGAGTGCAAGCCTGTAGACCTAACCAGGGCTGTCCCTATAGTCATTCTCCCACTAGAGTGCAAGCCTGTAGACCCAACCAGGCTGTCCCTATAGTCATTCTTCTACTAGAGTGCAAGCCTGTAGACCCAACCAGGGCTGTCCCTATAGTCATTCTTCTACTAGAGTGCTAGCCTGCAGTCCCAACCAGGGCTGTCCCTATAGTCATTCTCCTCCTAGAGTGCTAGCCTGCAGTCCCAACCAGGGCTGTCCCTATAGTCATTCTTCTACTAGAGTGCTAGCCTGCAGTCCCAACCAGGGCTGTCCCTATAGTCATTCTCCCACTAGAGTGCAAGCCTGTTGACCCAACCAGGGCTGTCCCTATAGTCATTCTCCCACTAGAGTGCTAGCCTGCAGTCCCAACCAGGGCTGTCCCTATAGTCATTCTCCCACTAGAGTGCTAGCCTGCAGTCCCAACCAGGGCTGTCCCTATAGTCATTCTCCCACTAGAGTGCAAGCCTGTAGACCCAACCAGGGCTGTCCCTATAGTCATTCTTCTACTAGAGTGCAAGCCTGTAGACCCAACCAGGGCTGTCCCTATAGTCATTCTCCCACTAGAGTGCAAGCCTGTAGACCCAACCAGGGCTGTCCCTATAGTCATTCTTCTACTAGAGTGCAAGCCTGTAGACCCAACCAGGGCTGTCCCTATAGTCATTCTCCCACTAGAGTGCAAGCCTGTAGACCCAACCAGGCTGTCCCTATAGTCATTCTTCTACTAGAGTGCAAGCCTGTAGACCCAACCAGGGCTGTCCCTATAGTCATTCTTCTACTAGAGTGCTAGCCTGCAGTCCCAACCAGGCTGTCCCTATAGTCATTCTCCTACTAGAGTGCAAGCCTGTAGACCCAACCAGGGCTGTCCCTATAGTAATTTTTCTACTAGAGTGCAAGCCTGTAGACCCAACCAGGGCTGTCCCTATAGTCATTCTCCTACTAGAGTGCTAGCCTGTAGACCCAACCAGGGCTGTCCCTATAGTAATTCTTCTACTAGAGTGCAAGCCTGAAGAGCCAACCAGGGCTGTCCCTATAGTCATTCTTCTACTAGAGTGCTAGCCTGCAGTCCCAACCAGGCTGTCCCTATAGTCATTCTTCTACTAGAGTGCTAGCCTGCAGTCCCAACCAGGCTGTCCCTATAGTCATTCTCCTACTAGAGTGCTAGCCTGTAGACCCAACCAGGGTTGTCCCTATAGTAATTCTTCTACTAGAGTGCAAGCCTGAAGAGCCAACCAGGGCTGTCCCTATATTCATTCTCCCACTAGAGTGCAAGCCTGAAGAGCCCACCAGGGCTGTCCCTATAGTCATTCTTCTACTAGAGTGCAAGCCTGCAGTCCCAACCAGGCTGTCCCTATAGTCATTCTTCTACTAGAGTGCAAGCCTGAAGAGCCAACCACAGCTGTCCCTATATTCATTCTCCTACTAGAGTGCTAGCCTTCAGTCCTAACCAGGGAGAGAACCCGATGGAATCTTTCAACAACAACTATTTTTTCTTATTGCAGTAGAAATGAAGCACAAATGCCAACAGATACGAGTGGTCATAGGACAGGTCCGAGGAGAATTTAGTGAGTGATGAGAGACAAATTAAAAGCGGCCTCTCAGCATTTATAAATGTCAGGCTGGAACAAGTGTTATCATGGCGTCGGGATTCTCTCAGCACTATCCTTCCACGGCTCCGATAAACATGATCCAATGTTCTGTAATTCCAGCAAAGATCTGTGAGGATCTTGTGCTGTAGATAAATAAATACATATGGATAATAAACACCCTGATTAACAAGTGACCGAGGCTGCCCCTGTCTCCATCATGACTTCTCAGCAAGGTCACAGCAACCTTAGAGCTGGGAGAGAAGAGCTCAGGTGTGAAGGACGACCTGGTCCTGAAACATTAGGTGCTTTATAGGGTCACTATTATTGTTATTATTGCTGGATTAGTTAGGCCCTCGGCTCTTGCTGGAATATAACGGAGGCACAAGCCACGACACCAAGGTCTTCCAGACCTAATGCCTCTAATTTTACAGCTCACATAATTACCGTCCATAAAAGGCAGTAAATCGCAATGCCGCGTGCAATATTGAATTTTAAAGTGGAGGGACTGGAGCGCGGCTCAGTCTTATTATTCCCCTCTCTGCTCTTTTTCTTTCTGTACCCGAACCGTGAATTATTTTTTTTCCTTTCTGATAAGTTATGGAAATTGTTTTTGTATCCGGACATTGAAGAAATGTAATCCCAGAGAGAGCTGCAAAGCAAAGATGCACTGACGGCCCGCAAGATCCATTAGGTTTATTTAATAAAAGTATAAATGTATAGACAGTGCTGAATGAAAAGTGAATTAAACACCAGTCCTCTTGCTAGCATTATAGAAGAGGCAGCCGAGACTTCTAGTGAATGATATAAATACTGTGATTGGGGTGTATGGGCAGTTACTCTGCTTTATGTTCCGGGAGAGGATGATCGGCCAGTCAGGGAAGAACATGTCACAGAAGAGGACACCTGTACAAAGCAGAATGCTGGACACAACCCCCCTCATCAGCTCTCTGCGTCACTCTATAGAAAGATGATTCCACAGTCTATTCATTCCTATTTATTTCCCTGTGACCACATGTCCGCCCTGTACTTGCCAGCAGCCAGTTTGTTCCCATTTGTTTGCAGCCTCTCCTATAACCATTCCCCATCTGTCTCCAATAACTGCAGTCATCAGTGTGATAGACCTGGCTGCAGAGCGGACCAGTGCAGCAGAATACGGAGGACAAGGATGTCAGCGACGGTCTCTGTCCTTCACTGGGCAGCCAAGGTCATTTTCTGACTCTTCTCTGTCACGCTCCATTTATAATTGGGGTCTACTGTGACTTTCATTTTCTATAGGTATACAGTACAGTATAAGGCAGAGATGTTTTCATTGGTTCATGGTTCGCTTGTGATTTGGGACCAGTTCATTTGTATTTAGATCTTAATTCTAAATTGAAGATTAAAGTGATAATGATAAACAGGATATAATAGCGATGAGCAGGACCACCCATAGGAGGATAGGACCCAATGGCTGTTACTGTAACTGTAATCTTTTGGGGCCCATAGGAATTCAAACACGCTGCTCCTGAAAGCCCAAGGCCCTACTCGTCAAAACTGCGCGGCCATGGGGCGGCCCGTGTGCCAGCATAGTCATTTATCACATGAGAAGATCACTGCACAACCACCTCCGATACACAGGTCTGCTAATCACAGAATTAGTATAAAATGCCATTTACTGCCTCTTATGTAGACATTTAATAGGAGAATGAATTAACACAAATGTTGCATTTAACTATACAATAAATATAACAAATGTTTCTCATTTGTCCAGCTGAATGTAATAAGAGTTTACAATGTATGACAGAGCACTGTGCTGCATAAAAGCAGATTACTGCACAATATAATGATACCAGAACTGACTCCCTGCATGAGGAGGGGGCTTCTGTGCACAGGGGGTCTCAGTTCTCCTAGTTGTAGACCGGGGGGGGGGGGGGGGGGGGGTCATGCGGCCCAGTATTAAAATTTGTCAGATGGCCGATAATTTGTGATAAACTGTTGATAAAATTGGTAGCAAATTGGTGATTATAAACTTGTAAAAATAATAGTGATAAATTGGTAACAATAGTGGAGACACATTGGTGATAACAGTGGAGGAAAACAGCTGATAACAATAGTGACACATTGGAGATAATAGTGGTGATAATAGTGGGGTAATAATATACTAATAATGGGTCCCAGTTGGCTATAAACAAAATAAAAGTCCAGCAGGGAGAAAATCTCAACACATCACAAGGGTGTTTCGTTTTGTTTATAGCCAAAAGGGACCCCAACACAACTGTGAGAGTCCTAGATTCTGGTCGGCGGCCATTTCTCACTTCATCGGATAAACTGGACTTGTATATTTTATGAGGCTTTGGTTTTAATTTTGTTTTTATTAATGTCTAATAAACATGTTACTGTGAGGTAATACACTATCTCGCTATTCAACTTCTTTTTACTTATATAAAATTAATAAACTTCAAACTAAACAACTGTCATGTCTGGGAGTACCAATGTTGCACTCAATGAAATATCTTAGGAAAAGAAGAAAGTAATCTCAGTACTTCCTTGGTGTACTGTTAGTGACTTCTTGTTGTCAGCCTCATTCAGAACACCAGGGAATTGTTGCAGTAGTTTTAGCTGTAATCAGCACAGTTACTGGGACATGAAACAAACATATAACATTCATACAAAGAAACATCTGACCCACCATAAGATTTGGATCTCTGTAAGCTGTGCAGAGAAATCTGCCATGATGAGGTACCGTAGTACCAGGAAAAGTGAACTGAATATGCCCCTTGTAGTGATCATAGCGGAATTACAGTTATAAGGATTAACCTATAACATAACTAGGGGGAATATGGCCTAATCATAACTGCAGTGTAAATATGGTATATCAAATGATTCCATTGATAAATGGAGCTACTAAAGCGTAAAATGTGGAGTCAGAGGGTCTCTTGTATGTGTATTTGGTGACTCTGCACATCCTGGTGTTAGAAGATAGCAGTGTCACCTGCAGCAACTTCAAAGGCCCCTGCGGTGAGCTATATCCTGGCATACAATGGAATTCTGACACCTGAATAGAATTTTAGGAACCGCTCAGCATGGTGTCTGGCTCAAGGAGACCATGTGCTGACTTGGCTATATTTTATATAGACAAAAATAATTCAGTTTTCAAACATGCCACTTAAAATTAATAAAAGTAGTGATTAACCGCATATTCCTCAAAAGCAATGAATAAAGGGCAGCTCATGTGTCAACTTAAGAATTCAGCCACACCCTGAGAAGTTGAGGAAATGAGTATAAGCTCGACTTATACCCTATACGTATGCATGATTGGTATCAATAGATGGGTAAATTCATAGGGGATCTATTAATAATAAAATTGGGTCTGTTTGACACTCCACAGAAAAGTTAGTGCACATAGTAGAATTGGGTAGTAAATCAGGCAACATGCAAATGGTGATTGTAAAAAGTGTCACAGACCACAACCCCCCTGGGGTAAGGTGTAAAGGTGTCTTTAAAAAGCTGAGACAAGTTACAAGAAATTGTCCATCTTCAAGCCAATGTACCACTTGTATGTAAGTTATACTCTGAATTTAATCCCCTGATTTTAAACTGTTTTGCTGGTGTATGGTATGTCAGTTTTTTATTAATTGGTTTTTTTTATTAACCTGTAAGCACTGTACTTTTTGTATATTAAATCTAAAAATGTAACAGTGATGTCCTAATTGCTCTAAATCAATTCACTGCCTGTCTAGAAGAGATAGATTGCTGGACAATGCTAAACCTTTCATTGCTGAGGTGTAAACTGTGAAAACATTTGTATACCAAGCCGAGTGTGCGCCTGCATGTACATCTGTGCCATAGAGCCTTGAGGGGTTAAGTGTTATCCCTTTGATTGCTGGTGTGTGGCTTGCTAACTGTGTGTAACAAGTAGTGCTCAATGTGTGCCAGTGCGAGACAGAATATTGGGGTTCTATTGTCCTTATTCAATAGGTGGTGGCAAATCTGAAGTGTTGGGGGGGGGGGGGGTGAGAGCGCTGTTTGGGGGCGATTCAGCAGGTCTATAACCTGGGTGATAGGTAAAAAAGAGACTGAGTGCTGGAATCGTGTGTAACCTCGTAAGTAAATACTTCCAAGTCACAAGTGTGCAGAGTGCGGTTTGTGACAGGTAAAGGTATTCAGGGGAGGTTCCCTGACAAAATAGAGGTGATATATTGTTTGACGGTGTGAATAAAGGATAGGATATTAAATTACACCTCTATAAATAATAATCACTGACATCACCGCAGTCTCCACTGCCCTATACACAGTATTCCATAATATGTGACAATGATCAGCGTGGGCTATTTTTATTATAAACACATAAATTTGTGTCACATTGCCCCTAAAACTATCAGGTTACATTTACACACACCCCCTGTTAGAGGCTATAATGGAGGTCTGGCCTATATGACTAGGATGAGGCTGGAAATATATACAACAATACAACTAAGACAGTACAATGTGGTACTTCAGTATTCTGATACAATAACACTGTATCCGTTTGTATTTATAACACAGAGGTAACCAGGTCACCTGTCTATACACAAGATAGTGTGTGAACAGAGGGGACACAAGGAACACACATCTGATCCAAGACATGTGTCACGCCTGTGGCTGTGCTCCCTGGTGCATTCATTCATCACGCAGAGCCTGTGGCACAGACGGGAGGGAGAACATCTTGAGATGAAGAAATGGAGACGTCACTGAGGAACACGTTTTGGGGAAACGCTGTGATTCCTGCTCCCATATAATCAGCACCTCAGACATTATATAGGAATGAAAATAACACCTACTACTTCCATTAATAGGAGTCGTAAAACATGTGGCAGTGAGAGGCCGGGCCCTGGACCTCCTAGTGGTAACACAGAGGCAATCTGGGGCCCTTCATCTGCATGCTGGGGCTTGTAGTTCTACAACAGCCAGAGTGCAAAGGTTGGAGAAGCTTGGAAACATCGAATCTCTTCCATAGCGGAGGGATTAATGCCGGCGTTTCAGGCAGTAGACACAGAGCTGGATGCTGGTACCTGAGCTAAGAGATGCCGTTTGGGGAATAGTCGGATATATTTAGATAAATGCCTGAAACTACTACAGAGAAGAATCCCAGTTTCTGATACATAAGCAGATGAATTGTCTTCTCTGCCTGATTCACTTTTATGCATCAATCACTAATATGCTGTGTTTTTGTCCCCCTGAGATGTATAAGGTGGATCCTACGGACATTGTACTCACACTCCTGCCTGATCTGCTCAGTACATTTCCCTACGTGATGCTGTAGTGGAGATTACCTGAGGTCCAGGTGTCTTAGTCACCCATGGGATGAGGCTGTATTCCATGGTCAGGGCTTCTCTGCAGCTTCTCTTCCCCTGGGACCTGTAGTGTTACTGTCGATGACGGACCTTAATCAGGAAGTCTGATGACCGCATAGATCATTGTCTTCTAGAAGCCCCTGTTAGTTCGGCTGATTCGTTCCAGAGCTAAATTTATGTAGGATACCAGAGGTGCGACAACAAGGGGATAAGAGAGAGTAGCAAGGAGAATGGGGGTAAAAGGGGCATCCGGCTACTAACGCCATGCGCCAATGAAACGGGAGAGAGCAAATGATGATCTCTCATTTGGGGCTGTTTGAGTTTCACATGCCCCCTATGGTAAGACTATGATCCGTGGACATGTACCCTCTAATCCTCATCTGTTCACCAGGTATCAGTATTACTAAGTCCAGGCAGGGCACTAAGATCTTGCAAGATATTGAAGTTGACTCTTGTTAATATATGACACAATAAGGGCCACTTATCAGAATGTCTCCCAGGATTAGTCGGCACTAAGACACGGCCTCTCTCACAGATACAACGGAGTATTATGTACAAGTGAGGTGAGGCGCTCGGCAAACCTCAAAAAGTATCTGCACCTCATTCATTAATGCAAAACATCAGACTTTAAATGAGTTTTCTTAAAGATTCAATTTAACCAGTCAGAGATCTACTGAGGAGCACTGTCGGGTCCTCCAAAGGAGGAACAGGATCATCTGTCAGGTAATTGGGTATAAAGTAGTGGATAACTCCTTGAAAACTTATCTTCGTCTGGGGATTAACGTGTAATATTTTTTGTTCCCTGGATGAAGACCCTCCATATAATCTGTAATTTGTCCCTCAGGCCTTCACCAAAACCCTTACCCATTCTCTGCTTGTCTCCTGCCTTGACCACTGCTACCTACTGCTATCTCACCCATCTCTTTACCCATCTAAAATCTGTCCTGTGTTGATCTACCTCTCACAGGTCCACTTCACCACTCTGCAAATCCCCGCACTGGCTCCACATTTACAACAAACTTCAAATCAAGCTTCTCACCACCTCCTTCAAAGTCCTCACCATCTCCTCCCATCTCCTGACCACGGCCGATCCTTCCCCCACCTGATACTACTCCCTCTGTATGTTCTCCAAGCTCATATCCCAAGTCCACTCCAAGTCCCACTGACTCCAATTCTCTAAGTATTGGCCTCTCCCTCTAGATTGTAAGCTCTCACGACCGATGCCCTCTCTACCCTTTGTCTCACGTCTGTACCTCCATCGTCAGCCTCGTCTGTGCTTGTTCTGTATTTGTTATACTTGTGTGATTTGTAACTCTGACTGTCCAGCGCTGCAGAGTTTTATGGGACCTTAAAAATAAAGACTGACGATGTTGATACTATGTAACACTGCAATCCAGATTCTGACTGCTTTTCATGTAAATAATTAGTTCAGGTATTAGAAAGTGAAATGACTTTCTCTCCAGCAGAAACAATGTCCTGGGAGAAAAATTATTTATAATGACCTACAATTCACACCATACGAAGAAAACATTCTGCTAATTGTCTATACTTTTCTACTGTCCCTGGGGAAATATAACAAAATAACTCCCAAAGTCTTATTCACATGGGCTATATAAATAAAATGCACATAGACAAAATGACGGTGAGGGGCGCACATTTAAACAATCAATAATTTTCTTGCGTTTTGGAACACAATATGAGAAACAAGATGGTGGGTATCACACGGAGACAGAACACGCAAGGTATAACACGGAGACAGAACACGCAGGACGTATGATGGTTACTCACGGGAGCAGGTGTTGGTCTGCCATTCCAGGCACTGTCCGTAGGGGAAGGAGATGATGTAGGCGTTAGAGTCCACACAGCGCTTCGTGTTGCTGCACCACATACACTCCATGCCGTTGCTGGTGCAGTTGGAGCAGGAGGTCCGCAGAGAACACGGTGTCTTGCACGGTCGGGCGTTCTGATTGGGGCTGACTGCACAAAAAAAAGAGAGATAGATGTCAATGCAGCGCAGATAAGATACACGGTGCACACCACTGAATGCATCCGCCTATACTACCATAATGCACATAGACAAACCACACACAGAATACAACTGACGGTATACACTGCAATGCTTCCTACAGTCAATAACTGCCTCATCTTTTCCCTCCTCGACTACTGATTGCTCCTTACCCTGGGAACTCCATCTCAAACTGTATCAAACTCTGTAACCATCTGTCTTCAAATTTAGGCTTCCACCTTCTAGATCACTAACATTCATCCTGACCTTTACCGGAAGGAACCAAACATTCACAACAACTTATGGGCAACAATCAAAAAGTCACTGTCACCTACATATAGAGAATGCAGCCTATCCAGTCACTAGGAACCAGTGACATCACTGAGAGTGCAGCCCCTACAGTCCCTAGGAGCCAGTGACATCACTGAGAATGCAGCCTATCCAGTCACTAGGAACCAATGACATCACTGAGAAAGCAGCCTATCCAGTCACTAGGAACTAATGACATCACTGAGAATGCAGTCTATCTATTCACTAGGAACCAGTGACATCACTAAGAATGCAGCCTATCCAGTCACTAGGAACCAGTGACATCACTGAGAGTGCAGCCTATCCATTCACTAGGAACCAGTGATATCACTGAGAGTGCAGCCTATCCAGTCACTAGGAACCAGTGACATCACTGAGAGTGCAGCCTATCCAGTCACTAGGAACTAATGTCATCCCTGAGAATGCAGCCTATCCAGTCACTAGGAACCAGTGACATCACTGAGAGTTCAGCCTATCCAGTCACTAGGAACCAGTGACATCACTGAGAATGCAGACTATCCAGTCACTAGGAACCAGTGACATCACTGAGAATGCAGCCTATCCAGTCACTAGGAACCAGTGACATCACTGAGAGTGCAGCCTATCCAGTCACTAGGAACCAGTGACATCACTGAGAGTTCAGCCTATCCAGTCACTAGGAGTCAGTGACATCACTGAGAATGCAGCCTATCCATTCACTAGGAACCAGTGACATCACAGAGAATGCAGCATATCCAGTCACTAGGAGCCAGTGACATCACTGAGAGTGCAGCCTATCCAGTCACTAGGAGCCAGTGACATCACTGAGAGTGCAGCCTATCCAGTCACTAGGAACCAGTGACATCACTGAGAATGCAGCATATCCAGTCACTAGGAGCCAGTGACATCACTGAGAGTGCAGCCTATCCAGTCACTAGGAACCAGTGACATCACTGAGAATGCAGCATATCCAGTCACTAGGAGCCAGTGACATCACTGAGAGTGCAGTGATGTCAATGCAGTAGGAACCAGTGATGTTAGTTCATCCCATAGAAAGCTTCCTCCACTACACACATTTACCCAATATCCTCATACACACTGAACACCATCTAGTATCATATATTATCATATACTGAACACAAACACATGGTTTATTTACCAGTATAGATAATACACTAGAAATAGGAGTCATGTTAGTATCAATGTAATAGGAAAACAAAACCGTAAACCCAGAATCATTATGCAGATACACATTGTATTTGTGTCTGTGATTTTCTATTGACTCGTATATCTGCACCGTGCTAATACCATCTCCATAGTCACAGCCGGGATATAAAAGAAGCTGGAGAACAGTCATCACAAGAGTGCGGAGCCCCTTTCTCCAGTGATAGAGGAACACAGTATAACCTCTCCAAATCACTGAAATACAATTAGAGGCAGGCATGCGGAGTGTGTGAGAGCCTAGATAATTCAGTTACCTTCATACACATTACAGAGATATTATCATGATAGCATAGAGCACTGAGGCAGGATGACCTTCAGCCCCAGCTGCCGTCATTAGCTAACAGCCTGGTGTGGTCTCCCGGGTTGGAATCGAAGGTGGAATCGAGTGCAGAATTTGTTACACATAATTATTTTTAGTATTTCAATGCTTTTTAAAACATAATCGCTGAAGAAACAATAAAAATTGTATTGTGTCATAACAGAAAAGGGCAAATGTCATAAAAGAGCAAGAAATTTGGAACGAAAAACTAAACCTCTTCCAGAGAATTCTGATGGTTCGTACTAATAATGTGAACCCCCTACATTCCGTAGAGCGAGACCTGACCTGACGTTTATACTGTCAAAGTATTTACCCAAAATATATATTTACTTTTATACATTGTTTCTTTAAAAATGGGTCTATGTTCCTTCATTTAATTTCTTACAGTAACTGCTCTCTTGCTTTTCCCCACAGACACTTGAACTAGTGAATATGTCTCACAGATTATAAACGTTTGCCAAGGACGTTATTATAAGTTTCGGTGTTTGAGTTACACTGTTGTGTCCCCTTTATATCTACACTTGTGAGTAGGGCTCCGAAGGAGGAAAATCTGCTTTTACTTTGAGGTTTAGTCATTCTGTAGATGGGACAACGCGATCACAAACACAGCAGCTTCTAAATGGGAAACGTTTTTCTTTCACAGGGCGCTAGAAGATGTCTCCGTTGAAGTTACAGAGCGAGTAATGAACCTGTAGCAGATTTAATAAAGCCCAGAGGGACATGAGGCATAACAAAAGGTGAATGACCCTGGAGGAGGCAACACACAGAAAGGTACAAAAAGCCAATTTATTGCGACAATGCAAGAAACAAAGCAGGAGGGGGATACGTTGTAAATTAGAGGAGACACAAAGCGTGGACGGTCACTAACTGCGCTCATTACACGGACCAGTAGAGCTGAATCTAGGACCGCTCAGCTCTCTAGGGCCCTCTGTAATGATACAGGTAACACGGGAGAGACATTAATGGGGAATAGATGACTGCGGAGTCGCAGGTAACAGTGCAGAGATGGGACACAACTTTATCAGACAACACTGAACATTCTATGAACATTAAAACATTACATTGTGTCTGTATTCGTCATAACAAAAGAATAAAAGCTAAAGGGACAATCAATAGACTCTGTTTGAATTTCCAACCTTCAATCCAAGCCAAGTGATCCCCAAGCTTGAGGGAGCTCTGCTAAGGGCCACGGACAAATGGTTTTACTTTATCTTGGTTCTATAACAACCAATTCTACCTATGAAACTCATGGGACAGAGGAGCAGAAAGTGAGATATGTGTATTTAATAAAGTGATTAATGTGGAGAGGTGGTATCAGGTGGATGATGTCTAAGGGATCTGCGCTGTATGTTTGTGGTTAAGAGGAGATTATTACAAATATAATATAAAAAAGAAAAGCGTCAAGTAAATCACGATTACATATATAGCACAGTGCACAAAAAGTGACATCAGGGAAATGTCGCTTGTGGCCGTTTTACGCTCATAAACATGTATTTAACTGCCAAGATTGTGATATTGTTTAGTTGACTTTTATTGCTGCTGAGGATAATCTTAGAAACAAGCAGAGTAGAGGTCATCTAATAGAAAGTTTTATAGGTGCAACAAAGTGCAGAAATTGCTAAAAAAAAAGATATCACACCTAGTAGACAAGATAATAAAATGCTCAATAGAGGGTAGAGATCTAAACATGAATCTTTCTTGGAAGAAACATTATACACTACATTTCCACTACATTCTATACACTATACAGGCACATAATATAAACACAGCATTATCAGCAGAAAGACGATGTGTTTGAAAAGCTATAATAAAAACCCCATGACATGAGTTATATCTGATCTGATCCCCACCATTCCGCAGTAGGGAGTGTCCAAAACCATCTTGAAACTGACGAAGCTAAACAATGCTAATAAATGTACTACCTCAAAATATCCCTCAGTCTGGTCAATATTAAATCTCATGAAAAGAAAAGCATTGTGACTCAGGCCTTACAATAAGCTCTTATGCTCAGCACACACATGGGACCAGTCTGTATAACTGTGACTTGGCAGTTGCTGGACTTGTTAATGTCTCAGCAGCTGCCAAGTCAGAAATCTGTTATGTGATCTATATACAAGGTTTTATAGCACATTCTGATGTATATCTTGTTTCCATTTCTAAATAATGACCAGATGTATCAATGTATAATTGTACAATTCCCAAAGTGATGCTGGGAAGCTGGAGGTAGAGGACAATACAACATTTTCATACACCACCCCTGACGATATATGATTTTACTGGATAGAGGAATATCCTTTTCATACACAGATGCGCAACACCTACCAACTTGCTTCTCGCACACCAGTCCGTCCGCCATGGCGGTGCAGGGGTTCACCTTCAGCCCCGCCACCTCAGCTTTCTCCAAGTAGGCACAGAACCCGGAGTCACTGGGCTCCCCAGGCAGCCACTGGAGGGTGGTATTGGTGAACGGGCATGTATCCTCCCAGCCCCAATAGGACACATTGATCTTCCGTAATCCCACCCAGGGTGACAGTTTCTGCAAAGAAATTGAGGAGAATGTAATTCCGATAACAGCCGATGACGTCACACACTGACAAATCTACGCTATCTATGCCGGGAAATGAAACTGAGACCAAGGGGTAAATGTATCATGCTGAGAGTTTTCTGGCGGGTTTAAAAAGTGGAGATGTTGCCTATAGCAACTAATCAGATTCTAGCTATTATTTTGCAGAATGTACGAAATAAATGATAGCTAGAATCTGATTGGTTGCTATAGGCAACATCTCCACTTTTCAAACCCGCCAGAAAACTCTCAGCTTGATACATTTACCCCCAGATCTGTTTTCCTGTCATGATTTGTTTTCCTGTCACAGCAACAAATCATGGGTGATCCCGTCCCGCTGAGCCGCTATTAAACATCACCGAACACAGGGAACCACCCGGTATCTGCCGTTTTGTAGGGTCCACAAGCCGACCAACACTGAATCTGACTCATTAGAAAATACTGTATTTTTATTCTCATTTAATTAGGTAATTAGTATCTTCCACTTAAGTTTATTTTTCTGAGTTCTTCATAAAACTAAAATTTGATTCCTTCATACTTCTTAGGATATAAACACCCCATTAACATAAAATAAACGAGGAACAACGCGTTTCACAGAACTCGGAGGGTTTATATGTAACAATCCTTATTTACTGTTATGACAGAGAGACACTCCAAGGAAACCGATATTATTATTTATTCATTTAGACTGTTAGCTCTGCTGGCACACTGAATGATGATGACATTCTCTGTAAAGAGATGTCTAATATGCTGGCACTATATAAATGACAATGTGTAGCTACAGGCTGACATCTTGACCTCCCTCATAAGAGGCAACATTACTCTACTTGAAACAGGAAAAGCAAAATCGAAATTTAGAATTTATTATAGTAGCACCTGCATATTCTGTGGTGCCTTACAACTGGGAGAAAAATACATTAATAAAAGAATACTGGGCATTAGCAGATAAGAGGGCACTGATTGCAATCTTACAATTTTAACCACAAGCAACTTTTATACGTTTGCAAATTACATAAATATGCTGTAACAAGAGATGCACCAAATCCAGATGTTAGGATTGAGCCAAAATACCAAATTCAATCTAAACCCTATTTGAAACTTTAAAATGATTCAATAAAAGGCAAAGTGATATAAAAAATAAATACATATTTAACACCGAACCTGAAAAAGATCCAAACAAAGGATTCCGCTGTAAAAAACCCTGCTATACACCCTGAGTCGTCTATAGAGCCCAGATCGAGAGCGCCCCCTTCTGTAACCCGTAGAGACGCTGGTTGCTATAGGTAACAGCACAAATAAACATAAGCTTTAATGAGCCATATCTTCCAACATTGAGAAAAAAGAAAATAAGATAACAATAAAAAGACCCAATTGTCTGTTTACACCTTCTCACAACCAATATATTGGGAGGTAAAACGCACATCTCTGATTCTCCCTAATATCCAGGGAATGTCCCAGGATTGAAGATTTGTCTGTAGAGATTTTTATCCCATCAGTATTTACCAACTGCACAACTAAATGCTTCATATAGCACAGAACAGGGTCAGGGTTTCGAATACATACAGTACGGTGGCTCAGTGGTTAGCACTTCTGCCTCACAGCACTGGGTTCATGAGTTTGATTCTCGACCATGGACTTATCTGTGTGGAGTTTGTATGTTCTCCCTGTGTTTACGTGGGTTTCCTCCGGGTGCTCTGGTTTCCTCCCACACTCCAAAAACATACTGGTAGGTTAATTGGCTGCTAACAAATTGACCCTAGACTGTGTGTCTGTGTGTGTGTGTCTGTGTGTGTGTGTGTGTGTCTGTGTGTGTGTGTGTTAGGGAATTTAGACTGTAAGCTCCAATGGGGCAGGGACTGAAGTGAGTGAGTTCTCTGTACAGCGCTGCGGAAGTAGTGGCGCTATATAAATAAATGGTAATATTAATATGAATGTGGCCCACGCTATTCGTAGAGCGTATATTGGTAGTGTGGCAGTGTGTGTAACCACCGACCTCCGGGGGCTAAGATACCGCTCAGAGGGGCATATTTATCCCATGGCGATAGGATTCACCATGAGATTGGCCCATTTAACAAGGATCAAGACGGTACCGCCACAATCTAAGGGCGGCGGTAAAAGAAGATCACTGGATAAACGATTTACGCTTTGAACTGAAGGGGCACATTCACCAGCTCTCCGTACGTACATCACATTCTGAAAATGTTCTATTTAATGTCATGTTACCTGAGATTTCATTCCCAGAATGCTGAATTATGCCGCACAACAACCTTTTTTTGTCTTGAACATTTATAAAGCTGCTGTATGTTTGTGTCACACTGTGTCCTATGTACCAGACAGCGGGAAGCAGGACGTTCTCACTGACAACATATATTTATATACAGACATATTTTTAGGAGCTTTGATCCACATTAAAAAAGCCTCTCTGGTACACAAATACATTGTTTTGTCTGCCGTAAAGCCCCAGGAATCCTCCAATATTCATCTCTCTCTATTGTACTGACCTTGTACGCAGTGTCTAAAGCACAATACTTTAATGCAAAGCATAAAATCTGCCCTGACAGGGTAATGAAAGAAAAGGATGGGGAACGTTTCAGCGGGATTATGAGGATTTTACAGCATTTCCGTGCGTCTCATACAGAAACGGCGCAGATTAACCCTTCCTGTGAGCTGCCGACACATTATACTGACTGCGGCTCTGTCTCTAGCTGGAAGACCCAAGAAACATTATCATCAACATTTATTGACATAGCGCCAGCAGATTCCATAGTGCTTTAATATCTAAAATTGTCTGGTTGGTATATTATTAAGACAGAGAGGCAGGGAGAGAGAGAGAGAGAGAGAGAGAGGCAGAGGGAGAGAGAAAGAGAGAGAGGGAGAAAGAGGGTGAGAGAGAGAGGGAGAAAGAGGGTGAGAGAGAGAGAGGGAGAAAGAGGGTGAGAGAGAGAGAGAGAGAGAGAGAGAGGCAGAGGGAGAGAGAAAGAGAGAGAGGAAGAAAGAGGGTGAGAGAGAGAGAGAGGCAGAGGGAGAGAGAAAGAGAGAGAGGGAGAAAGGGGGTGAGAGAGAGAGAGAGAGGGAGAAAGAGGGTGAGAGAGAGAGAGAGAGGAAGAAAGAGGGTGAGAGAGAGAGAGAGGCAGAGGGAGAGAGAAAGAGAGAGAGGGAGAAAGAGGGTGAGAGAGAGAGAGAGGGAGAAAGAGGGTGAGAGAGAGAGAGAGAGAGAGGGAGAAAGAGGGTGAGAGAGAGAGAGAGAGAGAGAGAGGGAGAAAGAGGGTGAGAGAGAGAGGCAGAGGGAGAGAGAAAGAGAGAGAGGAAGAAAGAGGGTGAGAGAGAGAGGCAGAGGGAGAGAGAAAGAGAGAGACTGAGAAAGAGGGTGAGAGAGAGAGAGAGAGAGGGAGAAAGAGGGTGAGAGAGAGAGAGAGAGGGAGAAAGAGGGTGAGAGAGAGAGAGGGAGAGAGGCAGAGGGAGAGAGAAAGAGAGAGAGGAAGAAAGAGGGTGAGAGAGAGAGAGAGAGGCAGAGGGAGAGAGAAAGAGAGAGAGGAAGAAAGAGGGTGAGAGAGAGAGAGAGAGAGAGAGAGAGGGAGAAAGAGGGTGAGAGAGAGGCAGAGTGAGAGAGAGAAAGAGAGGCAGAGGGAGAGATAGAAAGAGAGACATCTAAAGAAAAAGAGAGAGAGAGAGAGGCAGAGAGTGTGTGAGAGAGAAAGAGGGAGGTAGGGAAAGAGAGAGAAGAGGAGAGAAGAGAGTGGAGCAGAGAGAAAAATAGAAAGACAGAGGAAGAAAGAGAGTCAAAAAGAGAGACATATAATGGAAGAGAGAGGAACAAAGAGAGTGTATGAGAGAGAAAGAGAGTGGCAGAGACAGAGAGAGAGAGAGAGAGAGAAGAGGAATGAGAGACAAAGAGAGAAAATGTGAGAAAAATAAAGAGGCAGAAACGCAGAAAGAGAGAGTGGGGAACAGACATAGAAATAAAGAGAGAAAAGAAGAAGGAAGGAGAAAGAGAGAGACCCACAGGGAGGAAGAGAGGAAGGGAAGGAGACAGAGAAGAAAGAGATACAGAAAGAGAAAGAGGCAGAGAGAGGTTGAGTCTATGTGTGTGAGAGAGAGGGAGAGACAGAACTAGAGAAAGGGAGAACAAGATAGGATGTGTGAGAAAGAAGTAGGGCCTGATTTATTAAGGAAAGCAAGTAACTTTGCACCTTGGCAAACCATGTTGCATTGGAGGGGAGGTAAATTTAAAATGTGGGGACAGATTTATAGCTGGGGTAGGGCCTGTCCTAGATCAACTTTATATTTCAGTGTAAGAATAAAGCTATCATGTATCTGTGTGCTACATGAAAAGTCAGACAGTATTTATCTTATGTGCAAAATAATAAACTAACGTGCACCCCTTGCATTGTAACATGGTTTGTCCAAGATTTACTCCTATTATTTGCTTTCTTCTGATGAATTAGGCCCATAGAGAGAAACTACTGACATCCAGGAATAAACTGTTATCCACAATGTATCAATCTATTTTTGGGGTCCTACACCCACTTTAGGGTGAGTTAGGTCACCCAGGGTGCTGTTGTGTTCTATGCAGTTTCTCTCTATAACTGGGAAAATAATATGAAGTCCTGCTCTACTGACACTGAATGCACATAATGATATCTGTCTGTACGTGCACTCTGCATCCTGCTCTACCAAACATGCGGTGCCCAGAGAGCAGACACCCTCTCACCCCGCATCCTCCCATCTCTGGGCGGTCGCCCCTCGTCCAGACGGAGGGTTCAGAGGCGGCCTGTCAGTCACACACCACATAGACCATTTCCTGAGTCTGAATAATCCCGTTAATTTGTCTCAGTCACAGTTTGAGGCTGCAGATAATGATGAACATTTGTTGCGGTTGTAAAGTGAGTATTATGGAACATCCCCGGCCGATACCAGCCCTCATCTGCTCCTCACTCGCAGTCATAGTTCTGGGGGCCAAGAGAGCGTCCGACCAGATTACCACAACAGATGACTTTGATAAATAATTTATAGTGACAGGTTGAGCCGGAGCTGCGGCGTTAGTAATGGGAGAAGGGAAGATCTTCAATCTGTAGTTCTCCTCCTCCAACAGACAATGGTCACGTTGTGGAATCACTGAGTGCAGGAGACCAACGTGTCTGGTGGATACATTGTGTCACACAGAATCCTTGTGTCTAACGTCTCACTCCCAACGCTTAATCCCCGTCTCTTTCTTCCCATCATGCTCACACCATGGAGGATGGAAGATAAAGGAGATTACTGTAATAGGCGACTTGATGTCCATTCCAGACGTCCAGGTGGACAATGAACTAATTACACAGCGGAGGCTGGACCAATATTCGAGATATAAAGTCACTGGGAGCTATGGACTATCACTGAGGCATGAGGCACAGATTAATAGTCTGTACATGTGATTACCCTGCACCTCTAATGTCTGTGTAAGAACGCAGACTATGACTGATTAGACGAGGAGAGAGGAGACAGAGTCTGTTACATTAATGTCCATACGACAAAATAAACCTGTAATACAACCACTAAGCAGTGTTATTCATCATCAGGGCTAATGACATCATCACGCTGACATCACACATACACTTGTCACGTGACAGCAGGCACACATGAGTGTTATGGTGATTGGTGTTATAGAATCAGTCTCCCCCTCTATCAGCTCAGAGTAACGCTCTCCAATAGGTGCTGGTGATGAGGTCAGTGGTGGAAGTGGGGGGTATACGGGGTATGTCATACTGCCACCTCTTATACTGCTACATTGTAACAATATCACATTACATTATATATATATAGAGAGAGAGAGAGAGGGAGAGAGAGAGAGAGAGAGATGCCCATAGGTCGGATGGACGCTGCTGCGTGTGCTGCCGTCTGGCATGCCCTTACTGTACACTGACTACGTGACTATACACCTTCCCCCCCCCCCATTCTGCCCATGATATCATAGGAAGCATCATTTACATATGGCCGTGTATTGTGTTCTCCGGCATCTGTTATGGATTCGTGTTTGCGCAGAGTAAGCAACGCAAAATGCACAACGTAAATGGACTTATGTTCCTTAATGAATCAGGCCCTCAATTATATGCAAATTATCACAAAATGAAAAACAAAATGAAAAAGTGTACTTTAGTCAAAAAGAAACAATAACCTATATTTCTGGTTGGGCCATGTAAATAATGCTCACAATATAGAGAGGTCTGTGTGATGCTCTAAACCAGTGATTCCCAAACCCAGTCTTCAGGGCCCCCTAACAGGGCAGGTTTTCCACAAGTGATATCATTATACCACCTGTGGATCTGTTACAATGTATCAGACAGTAATGATTGCATCCTGTGCTCCAGCAAGGAGATATGGAAAACCTGCCCTGTAAGGGTCCCTGAGGACTGGGTTTGGGAATCACTGCTGTAAACTGTCCAAGCTTAACAAGTGCTCACTGCACAACTCTCATCCTGGTGTCACCGGAAAGTGTGATAAAGTGTCACTACCGAGTGCAGTAAGATCACTGTGAGACAATCAGTGTGTGATACAATCACTGTGAGACAATCAGGGTGTGATACAATCACTGTGAGACAATCAGGGTGTGATACAATCACTGTGAGACAATCAGGGTGTGATACAATCACTGTGAGACAATCAGGGTGTGATACAATCACTGTGAGACAATCAGGGTGTGATACGATCACTGTGAGACAATCAGGGTGTGATACGATCACTGTGAGACAATCAGGGTGTGATACAATCACTGTGAGACAATCAGGGTGTGATACAATCACTGTGAGACAATCAGGGTGTGATACAATCACTGTGAGACAATCAGGGTGTGATACGATCACTGTGAGACAATCAGGGTGTGATACAATCACTGTGAGACAATCAGGGTGTGATACAATCACTGTGAGACAATCAGGGTGTGATACAATCACTGTGAGACAATCAGGGTGTGATACAATCACTGTGAGACAATCAGGGTGTGATACGATCACTGTGAGACAATCAGAGTGTGATACGATCACTGTGAGACAATCAGGGTGTGATACAATCACTGTGAGACAATCAGGGTGTGATACAATCACTGTGAGACAATCAGGGTGTGATACGATCACTGTGAGACAATCAGGGTGTGATACAATCACTGTGAGACAATCAGGGTGTGATACAATCACTGTGAGACAATCAGGGTGTGATACGATCACTGTGAGACAATCAGGGTGTGATACAATCACTGTGAGACAATCAGTGTGTGATACAATCACTGTGAGACAATCAGAGTGTGATACGATCACTGTGAGACAATCAGGGTGTGATACGATCACTGAGAGACAATCAGTGTGTGATACAATCACTGAGAGACAATCAGTGTGTGATACGATCACTGAGAGACAATCAGAGTGTGATACAATCACTGTGAGACAATCAGGGTGTGATACAATCACTGTGAGACAATCAGTGTGTGATACAATCACTGTGAGACAATCAGTGTGTGATACGATCACTGTGAGACAATCAGGGTGTGATACGATCACTGTGAGACAATCAGTGTGTGATACGATCACTGTGAGACAATCAGGGTGTGATACAATCACTGTGAGACAATCAGGGTGTGATACAATCACTGTGAGACAATCAGTGTGTGATACAATCACTGTGAGACAATCAGGGTGTGATACGATCACTGTGAGACAATCAGGGTGTGATACAATCACTGTGAGACAATCAGGGTGTGATACAATCACTGTGAGACAATCAGGGTGTGATACGATCACTGTGAGACAATCAGTGTGTGATACAATCACTGTGAGACAATCAGTGTGTGATACGATCACTGTGAGACAATCAGTGTGTGATACGATCACTGTGAGACAATCAGGGTGTGATACGATCACTGTGAGACAATCAGGGTGTGATAAGATCACTGTGAGACAATCAGTGTGTGATACAATCACTGTGAGACAATCAGTGTGTGATACGATCACTGTGAGACAATCAGGGTGTGATACGATCACTGTGAGACAATCAGGGTGTGACACGATCACTGTGAGACAATCAGTGTGTGATACAATCACTGTGAGACAATCAGGGTGTGATACGATCACTGTGAGACAATCAGTGTGTGATAAGATCATTGTGAGACAATCAGTGTGTGATACAATCACTGTGAGACAATCAGGGTGTGATACAATCACTGTGAGACAATCAGGGTGTGATAAGATCACTGTGAGACAATCAGGGTGTGATACAATCACTGTGAGACAATCAGTGTGTGATACGATCACTGTGAGACAATCAGGGTGTGATACGATCACTGTGAGACAATCAGGGTGTGATACGATCACTGAGAGACAATCAGGGTGTGATACAATCACTGTGAGACAATCAGTGTGTGATACAATCACTGTGAGACAATCAGGGTGTGATACAATCACTGTGAGACAATCAGGGTGTGATAAGATCACTGTGAGACAATCAGTGTGTGATACGATCACTGTGAGACAATCAGTGTGTGATACGATCACTGTGAGACAATCAGGGTGTGATACGATCACTGTGAGACAATCAGGGTGTGATACGATCACTGTGAGACAATCAGGGTGTGATACGATCACTGTGAGACAATCAGGGTGTGATACGATCACTGTGAGACAATCAGGGTGTGATACAATCACTGTGAGACAATCAGTGTGTGATACAATCACTGTGAGACAATCAGTGTGTGATACAATCACTGTGAGACAATCAGGGTGTGATAAGATCACTGTGAGACAATCAGGGTGTGATACGATCACTGTGAGACAATCAGGGTGTGATACGATCACTGTGAGACAATCAGGGTGTGATACGATCACTGTGAGACAATCAGGGTGTGATACGATCACTGTGAGACAATCAGGGTGTGATAAGATCACTGAGAGACAATCAGGGTGTGATACGATCACTGTGAGACAATCAGGGTGTGATACAATCACTGTGAGACAATCAGTGTGTGACACGATCACTGTGAGACAATCAGGGTGTGATACGATCACTGTGAGACAATCAGGGTGTGATAAGATCACTGAGAGACAATCAGGGTGTGATACGATCACTGTGAGACAATCAGGGTGTGATACAATCACTGTGAGACAATCAGGGTGTGATACGATCACTGTGAGACAATCAGGGTGTGATACGATCATTGTGAGACAATCAGGGTGTGATACGATCACTGTGAGACAATCAGGGTGTGATACGATCACTGTGAGACAATCAGTGTGTGATACAATCACTGTGAGACAATCAGGGTGTGATACGATCATTGTGAGACAATCAGGGTGTGATACGATCACTGTGAGACAATCAGTGTGTGATACGATCACTGTGAGACAATCAGGGTGTGATACGATCACTGTGAGACAATCAGGGTGTGATACAATCACTGTGAGACAATCAGGGTGTGATACAATCACTGTGAGACAATCAGTGTGTGATACAATCACTGTGAGACAATCAGTGTGTGATACGATCACTGTGAGACAATCAGTGTGTGATACGATCACTGAGAGACAATCAGGGTGTGATACGATCACTGTGAGACAATCAGTGTGTGATACGATCACTGTGAGACAATCAGGGTGTGATACGATCACTGTGAGACAATCAGGGTGTGATAAGATCACTGAGAGACAATCAGGGTGTGATACGATCACTGTGAGACAATCAGGGTGTGATACAATCACTGTGAGACAATCAGTGTGTGATACAATCACTGTGAGACAATCAGGGTGTGATAAGATCACTGTGAGACAATCAGGGTGTGATACGATCACTGTGAGACAATCAGGGTGTGATACGATCACTGTGAGACAATCAGTGTGTGATACGATCACTGTGAGACAATCAGGGTGTGATACGATCACTGTGAGACAATCAGTGTGTGATACAATCACTGTGAGACAATCAGGGTGTGATACGATCACTGTGAGACAATCAGGGTGTGATACAATCACTGTGAGACAATCAGGGTGTGATACAATCACTGTGAGACAATCAGTGTGTGATACAATCACTGTGAGACAATCAGGGTGTGATACGATCACTGTGAGACAATCAGGGTGTGATACAATCACTGTGAGACAATCAGTGTGTGATACGATCACTGTGAGACAATCAGGGTGTGATACAATCACTGTGAGACAATCAGGGTGTGACACGATCACTGTGAGACAATCAGGGTGTGACACGATCACTGTGAGACAATCAGGGTGTGACACGATCACTGTGAGACAATCAGGGTGTGATACGATCACTGTGAGACAATCAGGGTGTGATACAATCACTGTGAGACAATCAGGGTGTGATACAATCACTGTGAGACAATCAGTGTGTGATACAATCACTGTGAGACAATCAGGGTGTGATACGATCACTGTGAGACAATCAGGGTGTGATACAATCACTGTGAGACAATCAGGGTGTGATACAATCACTGTGAGACAATCAGTGTGTGATACAATCACTGTGAGACAATCAGGGTGTGATACGATCACTGTGAGACAATCAGTGTGTGATACAATCACTGTGAGACAATCAGTGTGTGATAAGATCACTGTGAGACAATCAGGGTGTGATACAATCACTGTGAGACAATCAGGGTGTGATACAATCACTGTGAGACAATCAGTGTGTGATACAATCACTGTGAGACAATCAGGGTGTGATACGATCACTGTGAGACAATCAGGGTGTGATACAATCACTGTGAGACAATCAGGGTGTGATACAATCACTGTGAGACAATCAGGGTGTGATACAATCACTGTGAGACAATCAGTGTGTGATACAATCACTGTGAGACAATCAGGGTGTGATACGATCACTGTGAGACAATCAGAGTGTGATACGATCACTGTGAGACAATCAGGGTGTGACACGATCACTGTGAGACAATCAGGGTGTGATAAGATCACTGTGAGACAATCAGGGTGTGATACGATCATTGTGAGACAATCAGTGTGTGATACAATCACTGTGAGACAATCAGGGTGTGATAAGATCACTGTGAGACAATCAGGGTGTGATACAATCACTGTGAGACAATCAGTGTGTGATACAATCACTGTGAGACAATCAGGGTGTGATACGATCACTGTGAGACAATCAGGGTGTGATACGATCACTGTGAGACAATCAGTGTGTGAGACAATCAGGGTGTGATACAATCACTGTGAGACAATCAGGGTGTGATACAATCACTGTGAGACAATCAGTGTGTGATACAATCACTGTGAGACAATCAGGGTGTGATACAATCACTGTGAGACAATCAGGGTGTGATACGATCACTGTGAGACAATCAGGGTGTGATACGATCACTGTGAGACAATCAGGGTGTGATACGATCACTGTGAGACAATCAGGGTGTGATACAATCACTGTGAGACAATCAGGGTGTGATACAATCACTGTGAGACAATCAGGGTGTGATAAGATCACTGTGAGACAATCAGGGTGTGATACAATCACTGTGAGACAATCAGGGTGTGATAAGATCACTGTGAGACAATCAGGGTGTGATACAATCACTGTGAGACAATCAGGGTGTGATACGATCACTGTGAGACAATCAGGGTGTGATACGATCACTGTGAGACAATCAGGGTGTGATACAATCACTGTGAGACAATCAGGGTGTGATACGATCACTGTGAGACAATCAGGGTGTGATACGATCACTGTGAGACAATCAGTGTGTGATACGATCACTGTGAGACAATCAGGGTGTGATACGATCATTGTGAGACAATCAGGGTGTGATACAATCACTGTGAGACAATCAGGGTGTGATAAGATCACTGTGAGACAATCAGGGTGTGATACAATCACTGTGAGACAATCAGGGTGTGATAAGATCACTGTGAGACAATCAGGGTGTGATAAGATCACTGTGAGACAATCAGTGTGTGATACGATCACTGTGAGACAATCAGGGTGTGATACGATCACTGTGAGACAATCAGTGTGTGATACAATCACTGTGAGACAATCAGGGTGTGATAAGATCACTGTGAGACAATCAGGGTGTGATACGATCACTGTGAGACAATCAGTGTGTGATACAATCACTGTGAGACAATCAGGGTGTGATATGATCACGATGAGACAATCAGGGTGTGATACGATCACTGTGAGACAATCAGGGTGTGATACAATCACTGTGAGACAATCAGTGTGTGATAAGATCACTGTGAGACAATCAGGGTGTGATACGATCACTGTGAGACAATCAGGGTGTGATACGATCACTGTGAGACAATCAGTGTGTGATAAGATCACTGTGAGACAATCAGGGTGTGATACGATCACTGTGAGACAATCAGGGTGTGATACGATCACTGTGAGACAATCAGGGTGTGATACGATCACTGTGAGACAATCAGGGTGTGATACGATCACTGTGAGACAATCAGGGTGTGATACGATCACTGTAAGACAATCAGGGTGTGATACGATCACTGTGAGACAATCAGGGTGTGACACGATCACTGTGAGACAATCAGTGTGTGATACAATCACTGTGAGACAATCAGGGTGTGATACAATCACTGTGAGACAATCAGTGTGTGATACGATCACTGTGAGACAATCAGGGTGTGATACAATCACTGTGAGACAATCAGTGTGTGACACGATCACTGTGAGACAATCAGTGTGTGATACGATCACTGTGAGACAATCAGGGTGTGATACAATCACTGTGAGACAATCAGTGTGTGATACGATCACTGTGAGACAATCAGGGTGTGATACAATCACTGTGAGACAATCAGTGTGTGACACGATCACTGTGAGACAATCAGGGTGTGATACAATCACTGTGAGACAATCAGTGTGTGATACGATCACTGTGAGACAATCAGGGTGTGATACAATCACTGTGAGACAATCAGGGTGTGATACAATCACTGTGAGACAATCAGGGTGTGATACAATCACTGTGAGACAATCAGTGTGTGATACGATCACTGTGAGACAATCAGTGTGTGATACAATCACTGTGAGACAATCAGGGTGTGATATGATCACGATGAGACAATCAGGGTGTGATACGATCACTGTGAGACAATCAGGGTGTGATACGATCACTGTGAGACAATCAGGGTGTGACACGATCACTGTGAGACAATCAGTGTGTGATACGATCACTGTGAGACAATCAGGGTGTGATACGATCACTGTGAGACAATCAGGGTGTGATACGATCACTGAGAGACAATCAGGGTGTGATAAGATCACTGTGAGACAATCAGGGTGTAATATGATCACGATGACACAAGCAGTCGGTGATACGATCATTGTTACCTGCACTGTATACTTCTGCATCTCATCCAGGACAAAGTCCACTTCTTTGGAGCTGGTGAGGGAGGCGAGGCTGCCGCTAAGATTGTGGCAATATACCCTGGCATTGTCGTAGCTGTCCCGGCTGGAGTTGATACGCAGACAGGCGTCACCCACGTGGCTCCACCCTTCTCCGCATAAATGGGCTACGATACAAAAACAGACATCATGAAATTTCTCCTCTGTTCGGTGTATCAGCCTCACTGGGTTCACTGAGAGGAGCACTGAGAGGAGCACTGAGAAGAGCATGAGGGAGATATAGAGGATAAATGTCACAAATAAGCAGGTAAATCCACTATGTGGATACTAACATAACAGAATAGGTAATGAGGAGAGAATAGGGAATGACACCACCAAGAAAACAGATGGATAAATCTGGGGGGCAACATGTGTGAGGGGTGGGGCACATACATATGAATGACCCGAGATCAGACTCATACCCGGCAAGGCCTGGCACTCCTGCTGCCGCTGGTCCCACTGGCAGTTTAGGTTGAGGGAACAGCTCTTACAGCTGGTCAGCTTGTTACAGATCTGCTCGTTTCTAACATAACACTTGGTGTAATTCTTCACAGACTGCAAAACATCAATACAGAGGAAACCACAAACAGTGTTACAATAAGTTACAGCGTACACTTGTAACTGCTATTATTACAGATCCTATATGGAGAGGGGGGGGGAAATCTATCTCAACACTATACCACAGACCACAACTAGACATCATATTCACCTAACTGTAACATTAATAGTACACAGAACCGTTATAACCAATAAGGTGAGAATAAACATTTTTAATGCACCCTCAGTGATGTCACTGGCTCTTAGTGACTGGATAGGCTGCACTCTCAGTGATGTCACTGGTTCCCAGTGACTGGGTAGGCTGCACTCTCAGTGATGTCACTGGTTCCTAGTGACTGGATAGGCTGCACTCTCAGTGATGTCACTGGTTCTTAGTGAAAAGATTGGCTGCACTCTCAGTGATGTCACAGGTTCCTAGTGAAAAGATTGGCTGCACTCTCAGTGATGTCACAGGTTCCTAGTGACTGGATAGGCTGCATTCTCTGTGATGTCACTGGTTCCTAGTGAATAGATAGGCTGCACTCTCAGTGATGTCACTGGTTCCTAGTGAATAGATAGGCTGCACTCTCAGTGATGTCACTGGTTCCTAGTGACTGGATATGCTGCATTCTCTGTGATGTCACTGGTTCCTAGTGAATAGATAGGCTGCACTCTCAGTGATGTCACTGGTTCCTAGTGAATAGATAGGCTGCACTCTCAGTGATGTCACTGGTTCCTAGTGAATAGATAGGCTGCACTCAGTGATGTCACTGGTTCCTAGTGACTGGATAGGCTGCATTCTCAGTGATGTCACTGGTTCCTAGTGACTGGATAGGCTGCATTCTCAGTGATGTCACTGGTTCCTAGTGACTGGGTAGGTTGCACTCTCAGTGATGTCACTGGTTCCTAGTGACTGGATAGGCTGCATTCTCAGTGATGTCACTGGTTCCTAGTGAATAGATAGGCTGCACTCTCAGTGATGTCACTGGTTCCTAGTGACTGGATAGGCTGCATTCTCAGTGATGTCACTGGTTCCTAGTGAATAGATAGGCTGCACTCTCAGTGATGTCACTGGTTCCTAGTGACTGGATAGGCTGCATTCTCAGTGATGTCACTGGTTCCTAGTGAATAGATAGGCTGCACTCTCAGTGATGTCACTGGTTCCTAGTGACTGGATAGGCTGCATTCTCAGTGATGTCACTGGTTCCTAGTGAATAGATAGGCTGCACTCTCAGTGATGTCACTGGTACCTAGTGACTAGGTAGGCGGCATTCTCAGTGATGTCACTGGTTCCTAGTGACTGGATAGGCTGCATTCTCAGTGATGTCATTGGTTCCTAGTGACTGGATAGGCTGCACTCTCAGTGATGCGGGGGGGGGGGGGGGGGGCACCGCTTTTTTAAAAATGCCTAGGGCGCCGTGGACCCTAGCACCGGCCCTGGTTAACCCCTAATTATTTTGGGATTTTTACTCAATACGCCCCTCACAATAACACACTGTGTTGTTACCCCCCCCCCCCCTTCCTTTCTATAACACAAGGATGTAAAGTCCCTCCCACAGGGGCGGATGAATTATGACAGGACAATGAACTGGATTCTCACCACACTGCAGTTGCTGGTCAGCGACATACACTTCTTGTCATCACACCACTGGCAGCCGTTGGTGTTGGCGGTACAGCTGGCACAGTCGGTGTTTTTATAGCATCTGTCGTCTGCTGGCGCTGGGGGAAGGAACATGACAGGTTATCTTATCACACTTAGACAGATACAACTCTTATTATTCATCATACACAAGGAGAGGGGAGATCTCAGCTAGCGATTGGACAGAATCAGATCTCCACGTCTAAGACAGCATTTAAAAGAATATATACAAAATAAAATAGAAAAAGAGCGTAAAAAGTGTTGCACAATTTAATACATTTTACAATTCAACAATATAAATGATTCAAATTTGATGCCTGAAATCCACACTGGAGGGGAAGCACCCACTGATTCCAAGGACACTTTTATTGTACATCAATTACTGCAACTAATGAGTTTGTTTCCCTTGTTTCTGCTCAGTGCACCCCAGGTAATTACGTCACAGTATATATATTTTCAGGATATAGTAGTTTTCTGACGGCTCGTGCGGAGTGTGTATATATAAATGTGTATATTGTGTGTTCTCTCTGTTACTATAATTATTGCTTTCCCAGCTCTTCTATTCCAGATAAAATTGACATTATATTCTGCAGTTTCCCCCTTTGAGGTCAGACAGCAGTGATCTCACATTACTGGGCACAGGGGATGCTGAATGTACTGTACGTTGTCTGTTCTGCTCCCAACTAGCTGAACACTGAACAACGGTGCCCACAGTTGTGTTTGTTTTAGAGATTTGTTTTGCCCATAGATGCTGAAATTTGTGCCCAATTAGGTCTTAAACAGACGACATCTTACTTCTATAGCTGTGATATAGGTATAATAATATAGAGTAATACGTCTCTATGTAGTATGGCAAGGGCCCCTCTTACCGGATTTGTTGGGACAATGTGCCCGGAGCAGGCTGCTGCTGCTGGTGTGCGCGGTCTCCCATGACACACAGTGGCTGCGGTCCCACAGACAGCTGATGCCCTGTACTGCACCAGTGCACAGTTCCTGAGTGTGAAACGCATCGCAGCTCGGAGGTTTATACACCAGGATGTCATTAAGAAGTACGCTGGAGAATCCTCCAAATATATACATGGACCTGGCAGAAAACACAGTTACACAGAGTGGTCTCTCTCTCACACTAATATAACGCGTTTCACCAAGATCAGGTACAGACATGGAGAGGCAGAGGGCTGGAAACACAGAAATAATACTAGACTCCGCCCTCTAGTGAGCAATACTAGACCCAACCCTCTAGTGATCAATACTAGACCCAGCCCTCTAGTGATCAATACTAGACCCAGCCCTCTAGTGATCAATACTAGACCCAACCCTCTAGTGATCAATACTAGACCCAGCCCTCTAGTGATCAATACTAGACCCCACCCTCTAGTGATCAATACTAGACCCCGCCCTCTAGTGATCAATACTAGACCCAGCCCTCTAGTGATCAATACTAGACCCCGCCCTCTAGTGATCAATACTAGACCCAGCCCTCTAGTGATCAATACTAGACCCCACCCTCTAGTGATCAATACTAGACCCAACCCTCTAGTGATCAATACTAGACCCCAACCTCTAATGATCAATACTAGACCCCGCCCTCTAGTGATCAATACTAGACCCCACCCTCTAGTGATCAATACTAGACCCCACCTTCTAGTGATCAATACTAGACCCCAACCTCTAGTGATCAATACTAGACCCCGCCCTCTAGTGATCAATACTAGACCCCACCCTCTAGTGATCAATACTAGACCCCACCCTCTAGTGATCAATACTAGACCCCACCCTCTAGTGATCAATACTAAACCCCAACCTCTAGTGATCAATACTAGACCCCGCCCTCTAGTGATAAAGACTAGTCCCCACTCTCTAGTGATCAATACTAGACCCAGCCCTCTAGTGATCAATACTAGACCCAGCCCTCTAGTGATCAATACTAGACCCCGCCCTCTAGTGATCAATACTAGACCCCGCCCTCTAGTGATCAATACTAGACTAATTTATCTAGACCCAACCCTCTAGTGATCAATACTAGACCCCGCCCTCTAGTGATCAATACTAGACCCCTCCCTCTAGTGATCAATACTAGACCCAACCCTCTAGTGATCAATACTAGACCCAGCCCTCTAGTGATCAATACTAGACCCAGCCCTCTAGTGATCAATAGTAGACCCCGCTCTCTAGTGATCAATACTAGACCCCACCTTCTAGTGATCAATACTAGACCCAGCCCTCTAGTGATCAATAGTAGACCCCGCTCTCTAGTGATCAATACTAGACCCCACCTTCTAGTGATCAATACTAGACCCAACCCTCTAGTGATCAATACTAGACCCCACCTTCTAGTGATCAATACTAGACCCCACCCTCTAGTGATCAATACTAGACCCCACCCTCTAGTGATCAATACTAGACCCAACCCTCTAGTGATCAATACTAGACCCAGCCCTCTAGTGATCAATACTAGACCCCGCCCTCTAGTGATAAAGACTAGTCCCCACCTTCTAGTGATCAATACTAGACCCCAACCTCTAGTGATCAATACTAGACCCCGCCCTCTAGTGATCAATACTAGACCCCGCCCTCTAGTGATAAAGACTAGTCCCCACCCTCTAGTGATCAATAGTCCCCACCCTCTAGTGTGTCACTGTCCTCCTTCCTTACAGACATGCTGTGTGCTGTGATTTCCCCATTCCATGGGGAACTATATCCTTATAATATGTCTTATCTCGGATATCTCTGTATTCATCAAATAGAGATGAGTGATATTTATGATTTTTAACACGGACTCGAGGAGGTTAATACACCACAGATCAATCCCAGGTCCATGTAACATCCGTGTTCTTACCCGTTACTGACGATCGCAGAGTGGCCAAACCGGTTCACACTGCGGTGCAGACTGGGCTTCTGCAGGACCTTCCAGTCATCGCATGCTACAAGGAAACAAGATGAATGAACATATTGTATAACAATGATGAACAGTAAAACAAGAGCATAACACACATTAATGATCACTGCACAATGTAAAACGTTTCTGAGGTACTGTGCCGACAGCAGCATGGCCGAAGTGATAGGCACACCCCTGGGGTGTGGCCACACCCACATTGTGAGGGGGCCAAGCTTCCTTCTCAGAGTGTCTGGAGCCCACAGATTGGAATATTGGAGGAAAGAGAAGGTGCTTCTCAAGCAGAACTGACAAAGAATGACTGACAGATTGACAGACTTGCTTTGCAGAACTGCACAGTGGGGTTTGGTTGATTCACACACACGGGTGGGGCTAGTGATGTCACTTTATGGTGATGACTGCAGTCTCAGCTCTTTGTCCTGCATCAAATCTCACCAGGACATTGTCCTAAAGATGTGGGACCTCAGATGTATGTAATGGGGCAGGGAGCGAATACTTGTCATTACATTCAAACAAAATCTTTGTAGTTTTGACTTGAACCACATGAATGTTACAGCAATAAATCTCCGGGCGAAACAATGAAAATCAGTGAGGAAATAAGCAGCAGAAACTGAGATATGCAACCTCAGCATCCTGGGATTTGTAGTTCCACAATGGCTGAGGATGTAACAGTCACTTAATGATTTTAATCAGGCATTTTAATCATTTATGAGTGTTGTGCAATTAAGATTGGTATCATAACTTAATGGAGTAACTCATCATTCTTGAAATGGGACTTCTGCCTGAAATCGGCAGTTGTAGACTCACTCTTGTCAGCCTTCTTTAGCAACACCTGTAGCCGTGGAAACAGCAGAGGCACAGAATGTTACCTTGGTTACAGATGCGACTGTGATCAGTTAAGCTCAACATATCTGTCAAATGGCATTTTTTGAGTCTTCACCTGCTTATTTTGGGCAGAATTCCTATTTTTTTTGTTTGTTTTGTTTTTTAAATGCCATAATTAGGACACTCTCCAAACCGTCTATGTTCCCTTCTGAACACTACTACTTATAATTGTATTTATTATGAGTGGAAACAGTCATATTGGTTGCTCTGCTGAGATAAGCAAAATATTATTATCCATGGATTGCAATGATCAACATGAACGGTAGCAGATCAAAACAAAACAAATTCTGGACAACATGTCTCGCCTTAAAGAACAGTCCATTATTCTGTATAATTGCCTGAACTCCTCGTAGAACACATAGTAGGTACCGCACGGATCTCTGTCACAAGTTTAAATGACCCCTTATAATGTACTTAGATCATCAGCAAACACTGTTCTTTAGTGAAATTTTAAGCACACGATTGTGTAATACCATTGTGTACATTTCTATCCTTGACGTCAGAAAGTAGAGATTAAGGGCCTGAGTCATTAAAGAGAGTAAAGCAAATAAAAGATTTCATATTATTTTCCCAATTATAGAAAGAAATTGCATAGAACATAACAGCACCATGGGTGACCTAACTGACATAAAAAGTAAAAAACTCAAGTGGGTGTAAAACCCGAAAAATAATTTGATATATTGTAGATAACGGTGTATACCTGGATGTCAAAATGTTGTGTTTACTTATATATTGTCTGATTTTTCATGTAACACACAAATACTTGATAGCTTTATTTGTACTCTGACATTAAAAGTTGATCTAGGACATGCTCTACCCAACTATAAATCTGTCCCCACATTTTAAATTTACCTCCTTCCTCCAATGCAACATGGTTTTGCTAAGGTGCAAATTTACTCATTTTTTTTTGCTTTGCTCTCCTTAATGAATCAGACCCAATGTGCCTAAATACAAATTCCCATGTGCAATTAACTGAAGTGAAATTAAATTGTGTCCATACACAGAATGGATAATAACCAACCCAATAATGTGCAGAATAAAGTTATTTATAACATGAGCAGAAAGACTTCAATATCAGCCACAATGGACAAATTTAGAAGAACAACGTCCCTTTAATTATAATTAGGCCTCTTTGTCCATCATTATAGGAGCGAGGCAAGCTGACGTCTAATACTTTACATGGGGGGTGGAGCTTCCCTATCTTACATCATCCTAGAATGGGGAAGGGATGCGCACAGAAGACTGAAGCTCCACAGATTTCAGTGACTGGTTTGCAGTTTTGGAGAACAGCAAGGAATTTGGAAATTAGGGATATCTGTCCTAGAAGCTGATGTTTCCATGCTGACCACTGACCACAATGTGTACCGAGAATGAAGATACACTGCCTGTGCATTTCCATCTCCTCACCATGACCCAATGTGTGTTCTGTGATTTCATGTGATGCACTAGGACCAAGAACCGTGAACCGGTCCATCACGGTGTCCTCACTGCCTGATTCCTGGCGTCTCATCCCTGTTTAATGTGTCACAGTTACAACTTTCATGAACGCTGGAAATTTCTCCATGGGTCAAAGTTACAAAATCTTTCTATATATTCCAGACTTTCATCCCATCCCCACGCTCCAGCTCCAACCCCCGTACATGAAATCCGTATCCCCTGTGATGTAATTTAGCCAGCTAAAAGGGGGTACTAGATTTGCACAATATATGCTCCGCTATCTGCAGGATTTTTAGTGTTTAATGAATTGTCCTGACTTATATTAGTGGATGTGGATGGCAGTGACGGCTCTATATGTGGTATACGGAGTGTGAGTATTACTGCCCTGGAGGAATCAGTCACTGCCAGCTATACGGAGAGATGAGGGGAATGAAATAAATCTTCCATCTAATCTACACAAGGAGATCACGTTCTGTCTGATCCTCCCATGTATAAAATTATTTGTAAAGGGCGGGAAGCAGCGCTATAAAACCATTATAAGAAGCTGGTTCTCCAGATAAGAAGCCTCGCAGATGGGAGATGTAATAATTTCTAGCCGGCTGATGTTATTTGTCAAACTGGCAGCTCTCTTGAAGCGGGCGCTGTATATAGAGAGGGAGATATACATTACTAACAGACCGCTCTCTTATCTCGTCTGAAGACTCGATAACTAGCGGCTGGAGCTGTGCTAGAGGAATACCGGACCCATCTCACCGTGGGGGCACCAGGCGGAGGGCTGGCCGGGCGCCAATAGAAATAAAATGTGTCGGGTTACTCTGCTTTTTAAATGATTTTTGTTGTTACAAGAACAGGCAGGAATAAAATTATGTTTCTGCCCAATACAAGTGCAGGAAATTAGTGCTGTAACATCCAATGACAGAATGGTAATAGAAGCAGCGCGACAGCACCATTTCTATGGCGCCAATTGTCTCCTTATCTGAGATGGAGATGAGTCTTCTAAGGGCAATTTTGTTACAAACCTATTTGGAAAAAAAATTAAAAAGTTATTTGAAATTGTCATTGTACGTGGGAATCTCTTTTAAAATTTGTTGCCAAACCAGAAATTATGATCTAACGTGACATAAACGGATCCGGCAACGAATGTCAGATCCCCGGAGAGACGTCGCCGAATCTCAGGCAGCAAGTTACCAGATTCTCATTCCTCTTTGAGACTCTTTCAAATAACAAAACTTTTCGAGAGCATCATTTTCTTTTTAGGGCGATGCGGCAATAAATGGCCCATAGAAAGTGGTATTACAGAGTCCAAACGTTCACGCTGCAAAGTTCCGCTACCTGAGCTGCCAGAATGTCCCATTTTATAAACCTGTTTTTCGGTTTGGGCTGCACTGATGGGAGCAGATGTGATATGATGCATGTAATCATTGCTGTAATGTCCCAGAACTGCTACTGACAGGAGTCTGAGGAGATTGCATCTACCCAATGCCCAAAATAGAGAATAAAACCACCAACGTGACTGAGAAACTCACAGCCGTACGTGTAGCTGGATATATCTCCCCGTGTGTTACCTGCAGGATGGAGAAGGAGGGTGAGGGGTACAAATTATACTGCCATTATATTATATATTGTCCTTCTGGGGGTGGGGAGGAATTATTGGGGCAGCACGGTGGCTAAGTGGTTAGCACTTCTGCCTTACAGCACTGGGGTCATGAGTTCAATTCCCGACCATGGCCTTATCTGTGAGGAGTTTGTATGTTCTCCCCGTGTTTGCGTGGGTTTCCTCCGGGTGCTGCGGTTTCCTCCCACACTCCAAAGACATACTGGTAGGTTAATTGGCTGCTAACAAATTGCCCCTAGTCTGTGTGTGTGTGTGTGTGTGTTAGGGACTTTAGACTGTAAGCTACAATGAGGCAGGGACTGATGTGTTTGTTCTCTGTGCAGCGCTGTGGAATTAGTGGTGCTATATAAATAAATGGTGATGATGATTATTGCCCCCAAACACTAGAGGCCAGATAATGACTCGGGACACCTTCAGGTTAAACAAGATAGTATTGGGTATTTAGCCATTTTCATTGATTATTCTTAGATGTGTTTATAAATGAATTTATACTTTATGACCCCATAAACCTGTAATACATTGGAATATAGAAACATTGTATTTTGTGTGAATGGTGGATGTTACTCTGAGATAAACTACACAGATCATCAGCGAAATGACAGATGGAGAAATGACCAGCGTAGAAATTCACAAATATGGTTATTGAATCATCCATTGATCCAGATGTGAAATAATAATAATAAATATTTTCCACAGTATAAGGAAGTGTGTGAATTGCTGTATGAGGGTCAGCGATGGACGAGGGATCACCAGTAACACCGGTCACTATCCAGTTACCAGAAGCCTGAAGCCTATGATCACATCCAATGTGTAACATAACTATTATACAGTGACACTATTATTATACTGGAAAATGTGTTCATCTTATTGCTCTAATATGCAACTGTGCTGACTTGATGCCCCCTTTGTTGAATAACGTTTAGTTGCTTTGTTGATATGATTTTGTAATAATATGCATGTAATAATAATAAATAACAATACACACCATAAGGTTTATCAAACCTTGTAAAAGCCCAAACCAACCAAGCAGATTCCAGCTCCCATTTCCTACAATGTTCTACATAAATGATAACTAGAATCTGATCGGTTGCTATGGGCAACATCTCCACTTTTCCTTTTTAGAATGTTTGCTAAATCTGCCCCTTATATTTATTTCCTCTGATCTAAGACCCTGTGACTAAGGCTGGGTACACACTACCCGTACGGCACAATATCACATTAGTGTGTACATTGCAACAATGAACGATTACCATTAATTATCGTTGGTAAAATCGTTAAGGATATTACATCAGGAGAAATCCTGTATAGTGTGTACCCAGCCTAATAAACTTTCTTACACAGAAGACTCTGCAGAGTTGAATCCTTATGCCAAGATAATTATCTGTGTTCATGTGGATTATTATGATCTGCACAGACATTACGTCAGAGGGGTAACACAAGAGTGAAAGGGTCTTTTTATATAGGGTCGTATTTCCATTTTGAAAAATACATTCCCAATTATTAAAACACTGGTATAATCATAGATGTGTATGAATTCATACTGGAAGACAGTACTGCAATCAATTAAAATACTAAGCAAAGCAAAAAAAAAATGCATTTTCTAAGTAAATATATTGCAAGGTTCTATTATATTTTGGAGAAAAAGTAAGCTTAAAGAAATTTTAAATAACCCTCAATTAGAAAAACAGCCGTACAAAACTTAGTGCTCCTGCCAACAATGTAGTTCTATATGTATCCCAGGAATTGCTTTATAGAAGTGCAATAGACTGAGTTTAGTACATTGGCCGCTTGTTGGCCTGTAAATCCTATGTAGTTTATTGCACATTGTCTAACATCGATATAACAGCGCCACCTAGAGGCTGTCCGGAAAACAAAGTCTACAGTTCTATGCAGTTTCATGTATTAAACAAACCAACTCCCCTAAGAAAAAGCTAAATATTTTAGGAGTGTAGGAACCCTCTTCTAACTCTCCAAATGAATGGGGTCAGGTAAGTCTACCTTTTTTTTAAAAATAAATAATGCATCACTAAAACCAACAACATAATTAATATGAGCATAATTATCTGGTAAAGGTAAGCTTGATAAAATAATACATTGTATCCAATATAAAGGACTCTGCCTGCAGCATAAATGAAGGAACAGTAACAGCTGACAATTGTATCACGTAGATGACACTAATAATCTGTGAGATCACTGACCACAATATACTGTTTGCAGGTAGACAGGTCTATATACTACAAAGCACAAAGCCCCCATTATATTATACACGGGGAACAGGTCCCTATTACTGAGGCTGACACACCAGTAAAACACTCTGGGTAATGGCCTTTGACGCAGGGTAACAGCGCTGGAACTCGGCACAGCGTTTATTAATAAAATATCCCATTGGCAACAGAACAGTATTTAAGATTTCAGAGATAATCTTCCCTTGCTCTCCTGACTCTCTGGACATCAAAGGATTGTTAGTCTTTGAAGATACAATTATCTTTCATCAAAGGCTATTATTCTGTGAATATTCACAATCGCAATTCATTCAATTCTTTGCACTTTGAAATCACTGGCTTTTATACTATAGAAACGGTCTATAAATAAGTGTTTTGCCTTCATTAAAATACCATTATTATAAGAAAGTGCTTCAGTGATTACAGTTTCAGATACAGTTTAATCAATCTGTTACCATTGTAAAGCTGAAGACTCCTACATTTATTTTTTCAGGGATACGGGCGCATTAGTATCAAGTGACAAATATAAGGATATAAGGAGAAATAGTAATAAAACAACTACGAGCGAGTGTAGTTAGTGTATATAATTTTAAAAATATCTTTGAGAAAATTAAAAGTTTTAGATCACTGTACTTATATTACATCTATATTTTCTATTACATATTTATATAATTATTATACCACAGACATGTTTAGATACAGTGTTGTGTGATATGTATGAGATAACGTTCCGTCTGTCACTAATTACACATATAGGCCACAGACTGGGGGCACAGACCACCGAGGAGACCTTTATCATGTATAGGGGGCAGTATGTTATCATTTCTTATAAGAAATAAAAGTAACTAATATTTAGTGACATCACAACTCACCGATTATAAGAAGACCACTGTCATTATTTACAACTATATATCCTCCTTTTCATGTCATTAAATGTTATTTATTTGTGTGATAAGTCCCTCAATGTACAGCGCTACGTACTATGTTGGCACTATATAAGTATAGGATAGTGATAATATTAACGTGACAATGTCCTCTCTAACACACAAGCTCCATGTGGACACATTTAATGTCAGCTGTAAAGCCATGATGACAGGTGACACGCGTGTATATCATCCTGTTCTCCGAGCTGTTCACCATCCATTAAGCAGTAAGCAGGTGACGTGTTACATGCGTGTCCTCCATCCCATATTCGGAGCAATGTCCACACGCAGAGGGGATCCGGGATGGATCAGTACGTTCCCAGGCTGCAATGATTTTTCTGCATTGATAAGCAGCTAATTGTGGCCCCAGGCTACGTACTGTGGTTTTTATCACTTAAGTGCTGAAAAGTACATAGACCTAATCCCCTGCGGCAGCTGCCTCTCTGCCTCCCGCAGATAATTCGCTGCCAGTCTGCCTCTTTTACACGCTGTTAATTATTATTTCTGCAGACACTTTGATTGATGGGGCACAGCTGTAAATATATACAGTGCGACCCTATAGAGTCCGTCCAGCGTACTTATTGCCCTAGTTAACCCAACACTATCTAGAGCAAGTTTGCACTAAAGGTCCCTCCATCTGAATTATCTGCATTACATTTACAGTTATTGGTATACAGGAGAAACCGCTGTAACTGTATACAGTGCTCAGTTCTGCATCTACTGTGTAGCAGCAATAAGTGAGCTCCATACACGGTGTCACTCTGCCAAGGGCAAAGGAAGAGATCTCAAGTCACCGAGTTGCCCCGTTACTCCCCCGCCGTAAAAAGGAATAATTCACTGGCTCAGGTTATTTCATTTTAACAGATGGCTCTAGCAGGAAAAAATAAATGAACCTGGCAATCTGCTCAATAGGATCACACAGCAATGCTTATATTTCACTGCAATCACTCTCTGAATGCCAAGCAACACGGGATGGATAATATCTGCCATCAAATGTTCCTTCATCGTCCAAGTGGAAAAGGTCAAATAAGCAGCAGGAGGGGATCGAGGAGAAGAAAAGGGGCAGCAATGAGGGCCTCAGACAAGGAGATATAGGGTCAGGGACAGGGGCTCAGACATGGAGACATAGGGTCGGGGACATGGGCTCAGACAAGGAGATATAGGGTCAGGGACAGGGGCTCAGACAAGGAGATATTGGGTCATGGACAGGGGCTCAGACAAGGAGACATAGGGTCAGGGACAGGGGCTCAGACAAGGAGACATAGGGTCATGGACAGGGGCTCAGACAAGGAGATATAGGGTAAGGGACAGGGGCTCAGACAAGGAGACATAGGGTCAGGGACAGGGGCTCAGACAAGGAGATATAGGGTCGGGGACAGGGGCTCAGACAAGGAGATATAAGGTCAGGGACAGGGGCTCAGACAAGGAGATACTGGGTCATGGACAGGGGCTCAGACAAGGAGACATAGGGTCAGGGACAGGGGCTCAGACAAGGAGACATAGGGTCATGGACAGGGGCTCAGACAAGGAGATATAGGGTAAGGGACAGGGGCTCAGACAAGGAGATATAGGGTCAGGGACAGGGGCTCAGACAAGGAGATATAGGGTCAGGGACAGGGGCTCAGACAAGGAGATATAGGGTCAGGGGCTCAGACAAGGAGACATAGGGTCAGGGACAGGGGCTCAGACAAGGAGATATAGGGTCATGGACAGGGGCTCAGACAAGGAGACATAGGGTCAGGGACAGGGGCTCAGACAAGAAGACATAGGGTCATGGACAGGGGCTCAGACAAGGAGATATAGGGTCAGGGACAGGGGCTCAGACAAGGAGACATAGGGTCAGGGACAGGGGCTCAGACAAGGAGACATAGGGTCATGGACAGGGGCTCAGACAAGGAGATATAGGGTCAGGGACAGGGGCTCAGACAAGGAGATATAGGGTCAGGGACAGGGGCTCAGACAAGGAGATATAGGGTCAGGGACAGGGGCTCAGACAAGGAGATATAGGGTCAGGGAGAGGGGCTCAGACAAGGAGACATAGGGTAAGGGAGAGGGGCTCAGACACGGAGATATAGGGTCAGGGACAGGTGCTCAGACAAGGAGATATAGGGTCAGGGACAGGGGCTCAGACAAGGAGACATAGGGTCAGGGACAGGGGCTCAGACAAGGAGACATAGGGTCAGGGACAGGGGCTCAGACAAGGAGATATAGGGTCAGGGACAGGGGCTCAGACAAGGAGATATAGGGTCAGGGACAGGGGCTCAGACAAGGAGATATAGGGTCAGGGACAGGGGCTCAGACAAGGAGATATAAGGACATTGGGGACATACCAAATCTGCCTCTAAAGTAGGGATAGCTCTGGAATGGCTGCGCGCAAATCCCTGTGCCCAAAGCTTGCACCACTGTGTGGAATTCCCTCCCTCGCACAATAAGACTTTCCTCTGGTCTACAAATTTACAAGCATTCTCTGAAAACCCACCTCTTCAGGCAAGCTTATAATATTCCTCAACCACCATCTTAATCAACCTCGGTTACTCCATTACCATCCGTTACACCAGGGGTGGGCAAACCTGTCCTCAAGGGCCATATCCAGTTCATGTTTTTAGGATTTCTGTCTGTAGAAACAGGTGGGATAATTACTGACCCAGCCAAATAGATTAACTCAGCTGTACATGATTAAAGAAATCCTAAAAACATGAACTGGATATGGCCCTTGAGGACAGGTTTGCCCACCCCTGCGTTACACAATCCACACAAGGCAACAACCCTCTGATAAATATTGCTGTGTGACAGGAGTATAAAGCATACTAATCCCTTCTTGGTTTTTTTTACCTTTGCAATCTGGCTGAACCAGAATGCAATATGTAGACTTAACCTCATGTATCCAAGTCCTATTGTCCCAGAGATAGTAAGATTACAGCAGGGTCTTCTCACCTCTTTGTCTGTTTTACCCAGTTTGTTTAGTACTGTATTTATCCCCAATTGTAAAGCGCTACAGAATATTTTGGTGCCATATCAATAAATGTTAATGATGATGATGATGAATGCAGAGGACAGGGAACGATAAACTTAGTTTTAAATTCTATGATTTCATCGAGGGGAGCAATTATAAGCGGGAGGACTTCCGCGTCACATCACCTCCTCTGATCAGTGTAAGGAGGTAACACGGCACCACCGGAGCAGGAGACAATGCATTGTGCGCTCCCTCCTTCCACAACGCACATGCCGCCCTTCAGCTACTTCACGTTGCCCCTCACTGGTGCAGAGCTTATCTTTCCTTCTATAAAACGTATTAACATAAGAGGAAACTGCTAAATTACTTCTTTTGCTAAGTTCACACTTTCCATATATACCAACAGATAGCGCCACCTAACAGCCATATTCTCATAAAAAAAGTATATATTTTTTGCTGGCTTTCCACTTTCAGATATTGGTCAGGTTTAATCAAGAAAGAACTTGTACCACATTGAAAATTAGGTCAAACATCCCTTTGTGCTCATTGTCTCTAAAACAACCATCAGACTTGGTTCACAAAGGTCATAGCAGCAAGTAAATGAACATGTTACACTTGAATCCAGGAAAATGTGCGTGGCTGCATCCTAGGACACGATTAGATGTTTGTCCTAAACGTGGCTGGGTATCTGTAAGTTGCTTTTAGTCTCAGTGGACCTGGAGCAAAATTACCATCTAAAATGCAGGAGAAGAGTCTGTAACCTGCGTCTCGCCGCCCGCGGCGTCCAAACACCTGTCTGGGTGAGAATGGCCGGTGTGCAGAGCCGCGCAGCTCGTCAGGGAAGTAACTGACTGACTAGTCTATCTCTTACATTGACTGCCGTGTTCAGCTCGGACTTTGAAACATGAACACTCGATTGATTACCAGAGTCGTCTCCATCCCGTATCCAGGCGTCACGTCTGCCTCAGCAATTAAGCCATCGATGATACAGAAACGAGGGAGAGAAATCAATGTGAGCCTAATAGCAGCTGTAAGGGGATGGTGGGGAGAAATCACTGACATTACAGCTCGGAGCATAGTCCATGCTGTACACACAGCAATGTAGAGATGTGTAGTATATATATATATATATCTATCTCTGTTATACTGACCGCAAGCTGTGCTTCTAGATACACGTATAACACCCAATAATGTATCACAGCAGCTGCCGCACGTTCCCAGCTCTGCTCCCCATAAAACTAAAACTAATAACCCATCTAATAATCCATACTGTGATAGGGATAATACAAACATTATAGGACAGAGGGTCAAAAAACTCTTCAGCCATCTCTGCAATCTTGTGACAGTTAGGAGTGCGTCATACACATTTCTACATATTATTCCAACCCGTTAACTCCAAATATTCCTTAATTTATTGTGTAGTCAGAATAGAGTAAACGTTAAAATCAAAATCTAATTTTAAGGGGGGTGCTCAATTGTCAGCGAGTTGATTTTTTTTATAGCGTTAAGTCATTTTAACACTGTTTTTTATCATTTTCGAGCGGGTTAATTTTACCCGCGATTCAATTCCATTTTTAACGCTGAGTTTTTTTTCATGAAACGGTCCTCTCGCGCTCCAGTACAAGGTCTATTGAAAGTAGAGGATGTGCGAGAGGCAGCCGCGTTAAAAGCTATTCCATTGTTCTTTAACGCGGCGTGTTAAGCAGGCAAATATGCTGTTTTATCTCGCACCTCCTTGGGGTGTGTTTAAAAAAAAAAAAACCTCTGACAAGTATTTGAAATCATGTAATAATGTGAAAAAAAAAGTTAAACTTATTTTTATAACTAATGCCTAACATGTAAAAGTTGATTTTCTTGTGAAAAAATAATGAAATATAATAAACATAAAAAAAAACCACAAATTAATTATATTTATATATGTTTTTAATGTAGATATTTATCAATGTGTAATGCAATCTAATGTATGAAAATGTATACAAAACCTTTTTTTTATGATATACATGACCGCGTTAAAACTCCCCTTCACTCCCCTAAAAACTCGCAAACACAATGTTGAACTGCACGAGTTTTCGCGCTGCGCTAACTAACAACGGTCGGTATTGCAGTTGAAAACCCACGGGAGATTTTTTTTTTAACGCTGAGGGGAAAAAAAAACTTGCGGACAATTCAATACCCCCCTAATAATCATGAGACATAACAACTGGACAAAGATCTGTAACTGAGACTTGAATTCATTCTCAACATTTAACCACCTCCCAAAATTGTTCCCTGTGTTTGTCTCACTATGATTATTATTGTTGTTAATCATCATCATCATTTATTTATATAGCGCCAACATATTCCGTAGCGCTTTACAATTGGGAACAAACATTAATAAGACAATACTGGGTAATACATACAGACAGAGGGGTAAGAGAATCCTGCTCACAGCTTACAATCTATAGGACAATGGGAGTTTGAAACACAAGGGCATGTGCTACATCATATTGCACAATGGACCAGCTAGAATGCAAAGGTAAAAGTATTGAGTGGGCTGTGTGCGGCAATGTTGGTCAGAGGGTATACACATTTCGACATAATATTCCATCCTGTTAATTCCAAATATTCCTTAATTTATTGTGTAGTCAGAATAGAGTAAACGTTAAAATCAAAATCTAATTTTTTTTTTTTATATTTCTTTATTGAAGAATGTCAAACATGTACACATCAGTAAATAAATTAGAACAAAGATATGTTTATACTTAATAATCATGAACCACGACACATAGTATGAGGAAAGTCGTCATCTGTGAGTTACTGAAGTGAACTATAAATATGATATTACACATAAGATACAAAAGCCTGGAGAGACCGGGGCAACACAAGCACTCCCCTAGTCCAGAAAGATAGGTGGGTATTGCATGAATATTCTAGTTTCGTACCAAAGGGTGTGTTGAAAACATTTTTGTATTTGTTCTCTCAGCGGGACTGACAAAGTGCCAACACAAAGCTCTCCCAAGTGTCAAAAAATCTCCCTGTGTATTTTGTTTTTTGGAGGGAGGCTTCCAACCAGTCCATTTTCATGGCAAAGAACATTTTTTCTTTAAAGAGGTCCAGTGTGGGGGATGTCAAAATCTAATTTTAAGGTGGGGTGTTCAATTGTCAGCGAGTTATTTTTTTTTATAGCGTTAAGTTATTTTAACGCTGTTTTTTTATCATTTTTCGAGCGGGTTAACTTTACCCGCGATTCAATTTCATTTTTAACGCTGAGTTTTTTTTCATGAAACGGTCCTCTCGCGCTCCAGTAGGTCTATTGAAAGTATAGGGTGTGCGAGAGGCAGCCGCGTTAAAAGCTATTCCATTGTTCTTTAACGCGGCGTGTTAAGCAGGCAAATATGCTGTTTTATCTCGCACCTCCTTGGGGTGTGTTTAAAAAAAAAACCTCTGACAAGTATTTGAAATCATGTAATAATGTGAAAAAAGAGTTAAACTTATTTTTATAACTAATGCCTAACATGTAAAAGTTGATTTTCTTGTGAAAAAATAATGAAATAAAATAAACATAAAAAAACCCCACAAATTAATTATATTTATATATGTTTTTAATGTAGATATTTATCAATGTGTAATGCAATCTAATGTATGAAAATGTATACAAAACCTTTTTTTTATGATATACATGACCGCGTTAAAACTCCCCTTCACTCCCCTAAAAACTCGCAAACACAATGTTGAACTGCACGAGTTTTCGCGCTGCGCTAACTAACAACGGTCGGTATTGCAGTTAAAAACCCACGGGAGATTTTTTTTTTAACGCTGAGGGGAAAAAAAAACTTGCGGACAATTCAATACCCCCCTAATAATCATGAGACATAACTGGAAAAAGATCTGTAACTGAGGCTTGAATTCATTCTCAACATTTAACCACCTCCCAAAATTGTTCCCTGTGTTTGTCTCACTATGATTATTATTGTTGTTAATCATCATCATCATTTATTTATATAGCGCCAACATATTCCGTAGCGCTTTATAATTGGGGACAAACATAATAAACTACTAAACAAACTGGGTAAAACAGACAAAGAGGTGAGAAGGCTGCTCGCAAGCTTACAATCCATGGGACAATGAGAGTTTGACACATGAGGTTAAGGCTACATTTGCAGTCGGTCCAGCCAGACTGCAAAGGTAAAAGTGACTCATAAGCTAAATGATCCCGTCACACAACAATGTTAGTCAAGAGGTAGTTGTATAACAGGTGGTAATAGGGTAGTGTAGTGAGGTTAAGAGGGTGGTTGAGGAATATTATAAGCTTGTCTGAAGAGGTGGGTTTTCACAGAACGCTTGAAAGCTTGTAGACTAGAGGAAAGTCTTATTGTGCGAGGGAGAGAATTCCATAGAGTGGGTGCAGCCCAGAAAAAGTCCTGTAACCGGGAATGGGAGGATGTAATGAGTGTGGATGTTAATATTACAGACTCTCCTCTGGCTCTTTAATATCATAAAAAACATGGATACTAAAATTCCACATTATTATTAATATTATTATCCTTTATTTATAGGACACCACAATAGGTCTGCAGCGCCGTACAGAGGGAAAACAACAAGACTAAACAAATAACACTACAACTCTCAGCACAGCTACTGGGGTGCAAGGGATATATACAGAGCAGGGTTTTGGAGAAATATTGTGAGAAGATGGGTGATGTTGTGGAGCTGGAAGTACCAGGACTGGGCAACAGATTGGATGTGAGGGGTGAAAGAGACGGAGGAGTCAAGAATGACACCCAGGCAGCGGATTTGTGGAGCAGAGGAGATAGTGGTGTCGTCAACAGGGGTAGAGAGGTCGGAAGCGGAGGAGACTCTTGATGGAGGGAAGACAGTGAGTTCAGCTTTGGCCATGTTAAGTTTGAGAAAGAGTAAGGACATCCAGGAGGAGACGGTGGAGTGGCAACTGGAAACCCGAGAGAGGAGGGAAGGGAAGAGATCAGGAGATAAGAGGTAGAGTTGAGTACTGTCTGCATAGAGATGATACTGGAGGCCAAAGGAAATGATGAGTTCACCCAGTGAGGAAGTGTACAGATAAAAAAGCAGTGGGCAAAGGACAGAACCATGTGGGACTCCTAAGGGTAGGATGGATGGGGAGAAGGAGGAACCAGAGGTAGAAACAGAAAAGGAGTGGTTGGCGAGGTAGAAAGTGAACCACGAAAGCATGGTGTCAGAATTGGTATGAAGGGTGTGGAGTAGGAGAGGGTGATCCACACTTTCAAAGGCCGCAGAGAGGTCCAGGAGGATAAACAGAGGGAAGTGACCCCTGGATTTGTCTGAGAGAAGATCATTGGTGACTTTGGCCAATGCAGTTTCTGTGGAATGGAGTGGAGGAGGCAGAAGCCAGATTGGAGAAGATTAAGGAGGGAGTTGTCAGAGAGGTAGCTGCTGAGACGGTTGTATACAAGCCGCTCAAATATTTTGGAGGCAAAAGGGAGAAGAGTAGTTAGAGAATAAGGTGGGGTCAAGACTGGGTTTGTTAAGAATGGGTTAAATAGGAGCATAAGGGCAAGATTCGAGTAGAGAGAGACAGACTGAAGAGGTGAGCTGGCAGTGAGGGAGTGGGAGCGAAGAAAGTGAGAGGGATATGATCCAGGGAGCAAGTTGAGGGTGGAGGATAATAAAAGAGAACGGACTTTGTTACCCGTACTGGGATAGAAGGAGCATAGAGGTAGTGGCTGAAGGGAGAGGAGAGTGGAGTGGTAGGGGGCTGCAGAAGAGTGATGGGAGGAGATTTTGTGTCTGATAGCTTCAAATGTGAAAGTGAAAAAGGAGTCAAGGAGAGTGGCAGTAATGGAAGATGAGAAGGGAGGATGAGGGGGCAAAGGGGTGTTTTGAAAGTGGCAAAAAGGCAGCGGGGATTGGAGGACTGTGAAGAGATGAGAGACTTGAAGAGTGATTGTTTAGCGAGGGAGAGGGCAGAACTGTAGGATGAGAAATTGAACTTTAAATGATGGAAGTTTGCCAAGGAACGAGACGTTGGTCAGAGAGTGGGAAGGGAGAAAGAGCATATTGACGGGAGAAGACAAGGTCAAGGGAGCAACCAAGATAGTAGGTGGGGAAGAGGTTCATTGTGAGAGGCCAAAGGAGGAAGAAAGGGCAAAAAGTTAGATGGACGTTGGGTCTGTGGTGATGTCAATGGGGATGTTAAAGTCACCTAGGATGATGAAGGGGAGGTCTAAGGAGAGGTATTGGGGAAGCCAGGCAGCAAAATGAGAGGGGAGAGGTAGATGACTGAGACACGGAGTTGCATGGGGTAGAAAAGACAGACAAAGTGGACTTCAAAGGAGGAAAACGAAAGGGAGGGCTAAGGGGAGGTGACACTAAAGTTACAATTGGGGGATAGAAGTATGTCCACATCCCCACCACACCAACCATGGCTACTTTAATACCACATCCCCATCACACCAACCATGGCTACTATAATACCACATCCCCACCTCACCAACCATGGCTACTATAACACCACATCCCCCCACACCAACCATGGATACTATAATACCACATCACCACCACACCAACCATAGCTACTATAATACCACATCCCCACCACACCAACCATAGCTACTATAATACTACATCACCACCACACCAACCATGGCTACTATAATACCACATCCCCACCACACAAACCATGGTTACAATAATACCACATCCCCTCACACCAACCATGGCTACTATAATACCACATCCCCCCCCCCCCCCACACCAACCATGGCTACTATAATACCAGATCCCCACCACACCAACCATGGTTACTATAAAACCACATCCCCCCACACCAACCATGGCTACTATAATACCACATCCCCCCCCCACCAACCATGGCTACTATAATACCACATCCCCAACACACCAACCATGGCTATCATAATACCACATCCCCCCACACCAACCATGGCTACTATAATACCACATCACCGCCCACACCAACGATGGCTACTATAATACCACATCCCCACCACACCAACCATGGCTACTATAATACCACATCCCTCCCCCACCAACCATGGCTACTATAATACCACATCTCCCCACCAATCATGGCTACTATAATACCACATCCCCCCCACCAACCATGGCTACTATAATACCACATCCCCCCCACCAACCATGGCTACTATAATACCACATCCCCCCCACCAACCATGGCTACTATAATACCACATCCCCACCACACCAACCATGGCTACTATAATAACACATCACCCCCCACACCAACCATGGTTACTATAAAACCACATCCCCCCACACCAACCATGGCTACTATAATACCACATCCCCCCCCACCAACCATGGCTACTATAATACCACATCCCCAACACACCAACCATGGCTATTATAATACCACATCCCCCCACACCAACCATGGCTACTATAATACCACATCACCGCCCACACCAACGATGGCTACTATAATACCACATCCCCACCACACCAACCATGGCTACTATAATACCACATCCCTCCCCCACCAACCATGGCTACTATAATACCACATCTCCCCACCAATCATGGCTACTATAATACCACATCCCCCCACCAACCATGGCTACTATAATACCACATCCCCCCCACCAACCATGGCTACTATAATACCACATCCCCACCACACCAACCATGGCTACTATAATACCACATCCCCCAACACCAATCATGGATACTATAATACCACATCCCCACTACACCAACCATGGCTACTATAATACCACATTCCCACCACACCAACCATGGCTACTATAATACCACATCCCCCCACACCAACCATGGCTACTATAATACCACATCCCCACCACACCAACCATGGCTACTATAATACCACATCCCCCACACCAACCATGGCTACTATAATACCACGCCCCCCCCCCCCACACCAACCATGGCTACTATAATACCACATCTACATTACACCAACCATGACTACTATAATACCACATCCCCCCACACCAATCATGGCTACTATAATACCACACCCCCCACACCAACCATGGCTACTATAATACCACATCCCCCACACCAACCATGGCTACTATAATACCACCCCCCCCCCCCCCCACACCAACCATGGCTACTATAATACCACATCTACATTACACCAACCATGACTACTATAATACCACATCCCCCCACACCAATCATGGCTACTATAATACCACATCACCACCACACCAACTTTGGCTACTATAATACCGCATCACCACCACACCAACCATGAATAACTACACACTTATCCAGCACAAAATACATCAGGCTGCCTGCTGAAGGTGTTACACCTTATTATCTGTTATTAATAGCTGACGTCACAGACTTTACCCTACACAGCAGTACATGATTGGTCAGAACTAATATTCAGAACCTGTTTAAATATCACTATTCTTCAGATATAAAATAACCATATAAAAACAGTACAACAACAAATGTTCCTGCAGTACCTGCAATTGTCCGATAATTAACGTTTTTACTGAGTGTCCGCACCTCGTAACCAGAAATACAGGACGGCTGAACGGATTGTACAGCGCTATCACTCAGCAACTAGAGGGCTGTCACTCTACTAAGCAACATATATTTTATACTGCCTCTTTAACTTCTTAATTATATCTGTATTTTACATCTGTAATAAACTTTAAGAGCCTTTCTAATCTAACCACAGCCAGGGCTTTTTATAGAAGCGGACCTCATTGTGAATATGAGGAGTGTATTGATTTTGTTGTTAGAAGATTGTTATCTATGGGGAAAAACAATGTTTTATAGAGAGCGGTTCTGCACTGTAAGTAACAGATTACAGCTTAGAGGAAAAACCATGTTTCAAAGAGAATGGTCCTATACTGAGGATATTATGGTCTAGAGGTGGGCGAACTGCAGGTCAGGACCTCAGTTACGGTCCAAAATCTTTTTGGGTGCCCTGATTGTCAGACATGCAATATAATCTATGAGGAACAATTTTTGAGTGGTCGCAGGGCAATGGCTCACTGACACTTGGGATCCCAAGATGGCCAAGTCTGAACTATTCAATGGGGAGGAGAAGATCAAATTCGGGACATTGTGTGCACCCACATGCAAAAATTAGATTTTGGTTTGCAGGACGAGAATATTCAGGGAACTCCTCGCTTTGTTTGGATACACTCAGCCTTGTGGGAAGCAGTGCGGAGCGGCGTTTTCTGGAGTCCATAAATATTCATTGTCATGATTTATTGTGAGAGTCACACAGAGCACAAATGCTTCTTGTTAGTAACTTTTATTAGTCCGCGGCACTTGCAAAATATTTTACTAGTCAAAAATGGAAACCTTTACAAATTATGTGAGCACTCTGGTTTGTTTACAGAACATAAGCTGGCCGACTCCTTGTGATATAGATGACATTAAGGAAAGACATCGTCAAGCCCCGACAACAGACTCTACAACTAAAATAACTCCAAGGTAATAAACCCCTGACCTTAAACCATGAAATTACATTTCTACGTTAGCGTGATGGACGGAAGCAATTCTGTGCCAGGAGTAACAGCGGATTGTATCCTATAAAGTGTTCCGTGCTGGGATAACCAGCTGCATTTCAACCAAACACTTCAGGAAAAAGACATTTATATATTTATTGTTAAGCTAATTAATAAAAGAACCATATGAAAATGACATAGACCACACAAGGGTGAGGGAGCCCTCTGTCAAGGTCACAATGAAATCTGTGGCTGCATATACAAAAACAATGATGGTGAAACAGAAAACACGTGTCAATTAATTTTCCTTTGTACTTCTGACCTCTTGTTAAGGCGCACACCGCATTACGAATGATCATAACGTTGTGGACATCACAAATCAACGGACTTAACAAAAACATTTCATTTCAGGGTCCACAACTCATTATCACAAATAGACTACTCACTATTAGCAAATACCCTTCTCTCAGGTCAGGGCTGGACTGGCCATCTGGTCCCATGTTGACATAACGTGTGTGTGTGGCCCCATGTTCATATAGCGTGTTTATGTGGCCCCATGTTAATATAACGTGTGTGTGTGGCCCCATGTCAATAAAGCGTGTGTGTGTGTCCACATGTTATTATAGCGTGTGTGTGTGTGTGTGTCCACATGTTAATATAGCATATGTGTATTAAATGTGAATATTATTATTGTGGGGACTGGAGGGAGGCCTAATCATAAAACGTGAGTGCTATGGGTCTAACAGTAGGGCTGGCTGGAGGTTTCTAAATCTCATGTACCCATGTTTTTTCAAAATAGGGCATCCAATATTCCAGGATCAAGACAAGAAGGAACTGAGCTAAAGAAATCAGCTGCTACAAGTGGTGAAAGTGACCAAGACAGGTAGGAGAGAGCAGGACAATCTGCCAACTGTCCTGAATCTGGTGGGGCAGTCTTGAATTTGGGTGACTGTCTCACTTAGTCAGGATTTAGTCCGACTGCAAGAACAGTTGGGAGGTATGTAATGTACTGCTTGTGAAGGCAGAGCTGTGTGCTTCCAACAGTAGTGCACACAGTATTGCCTGTGTATTTGTCTAAAATGATAACCATGTTACATAATAGGGCCCCTGTTGTCTTAAATACCCTGGGCCACCCTGAGCCTTAATCCGCCTCTGGTTAGGGGAAGGGAACCGATAGCTGCTCCCAGTTCCCGGACAGGACACAGACTGCAAAGCAAGTCGAGGAGCTCTAAGTATCACAAGATTTGGTAATCTCGTGAGACTAAGAGCTTCCCTGCTCACTCAACAGGAAGTTCCCACCCTCATGGATGTCAGCAGCACCAGAAGCGTAGATAAGTACAGTGGGCTGGGGGTGTCATAATGTGCCTGGGGGGATGGCGTGATGTGGCTGGGAGGGCGTGATAAATGTAATGATTTATTATAATGTATGTATCAATGCCACATGTTGGCCAGAACCACAACACAATAAGGTCAAGCCCTTTTCGGCGGCACATAGTTTATTTCCTGCTGGAACTGAGGTGGGCCTGTGTACTTTAAATGCCAGGGCTGATTTTTAGTCCCAGTCCGGGCCTGTCTCAGGGGCTCAAACACTCACATATCCATAGCGTCATTATCTCTGACCGCACACAAATCTTTATAGCCATAGCCAAATCAGCACCAATTACCTTGTCACCTTATATCATATTTAAGTCCTCTTGGAGATTCCCAAACTTACATTCACAACAAATGACAGGAAAGTATTGTTCTGGGAAATATCCAAAGTAGCAATGAGGGAACGTTATCACTTATCAAACTAGAAATATAAAATAAAACAAAAAAATAGAAAGATACAAAACTACATAAAGTGGCCAATCCCACAGGAGTGAACGTAGACATCTACTCAAAAAATAAACACGTTTTTGAGAATTTTCTAATCTCCCAGGGCAACAAATCTGGGAACACTGTACCCATCAGACTCTAATTCATAAAAAAAAAGCATTATAGGTATTAAGATGATGTAATACATAAAAACAACATCACATAAAAAGTACAACAAATAAACATGCGAGGTGCTGCATTTATATCACACAACGGGCCCTCGTCAGCTGGTCCTAACGCTCTATAGCGCTACTGTTGCAACAGCCCATTAATTAAGAGATCTTAAGTACAAGACAATTAATATGCAACATGCAAATTTGTGAATGTTCTTCCTTCCTTCCTTTCATCCCTGGAATGGGAGTTCTGACCAGGATGTCTAATTTAACCGAAGTAAGCTGGAAATGACTATTAATTATATCGGCGGCAGCCAGGAAGCATTGTACAGACACATAACAATCTCCCCCTTTATATTCTTTGTGTTCAAAATGTATCTAAACGCTCTCTCCCGCAACCACACAACAATACACGTCCTGGTACAAAGCCACAATACTAATGGTAGATTAGTACATAGATGTGTCTCCATAAATGTATAAACCCCTGTTCAGGGTCTATTTGAAATTAAATATACAAATGCAAAGAAAATGTTATCAACTACTTTTCTCTCTCTTTATCACTTAGTTATGATCCCAAAATAAAGACCAACTTTTATATAAATGTAAAATGATGTATATAAAAAATGTGACATTATTTCACATTGTGTATTCATGTGTGTTCTCTTTTCCCTCCCTCCTTCCCTGTACCCCATCCCTAAGGTCAAATATCACGTAATGATAACATTCATTCTTATTCATTTTATGACTCTCCCACACATCCTTTCCTGACAGATTCTTGTCCCTTTCAATTTATTTCATAAAGCACTTTATAGACTTCCTACAGTGGAGGCAGCCATCTTGTAGACTGAACCAATATTAAGAGACTGCAGCCTATCCAGTCACTAGGAACCAGTGACATCACTGAGAGTGCAGCCTATCCAGTCACTAGGAACCAGTGACATCACTGAGAATGCAGCCTATCCAGTCACTGGGAACCAGTGACATCACTGAGAGTGCAGCCTATCCAGTCACTAGGGAACACGTGACATCACTGAGAGTGCAGCCTATCCAGTCACTAGGAACCAGTGACATCACTGAGAATGCAGCCTATCCAGTCACTAGGAACCAGTGACATCACTGAGAGTGCAGCCTATCCAGTCACTAGGAACCAGTGACATCACTGAGATTGGAGCCTATCCAGTCACTAGGGAACAAGTGACATCACTGAGAATGCAGCCTATCCATTCACTAGGAACCAGTGACATCACTGAGAATACAGCCTATCCAGTCACTAGGAACCAGTGACATCACTGAGAGTGCAGCCTATCCATTCACTAGGAACCAGTGACATCACTGAGAGTGCAGCCTATCCAGTCACTAGGAACCAGTGACATTACTGAGAATGCAGCCTATCCAGTCACTAGGAACCAGTGACATCACTGAGAATGCAGCCTATCCATTCACTAGGAACCAGTGACATCACTGAGAATGCAGCCTATCCATTCACTAGGAACCAGTGACATCACTGAGAATGCAGCCTATCCATTCACTAGGAACCAGTGACATCACTGAGAATGCAGCCTATCCATTTACTAGGAACCAGTGACATCACTGAGAATGCAGCCTATCCAATCACTAGGAACCAGTGACATCACTGAGAGTGCAGCCTATCCAGTCACTAGGAACCAGTGACATCACTGAGAATGCAGCCTATCCATTCACTAGGAACCAGTGACATCACTGAGAATGCAGCCTATCCAGTCACTAGGAACCAGTGACATCACTGAGAATGCAGCCTATCCATTCACTAGGAACCAGTGACATCACTGAGAATGCAGCCTATCCATTCACTAGGAACCAGTGACATCACTGAGAATGCAGCCTATCCGATCACTAGGAACCAGTGACATCACTGAGAATGCAGCCTATCCATTCACTAGGAACCAGTGACATCACTGAGAATGCAGCCTATCCATTCACTAGGAACCAGTGACATCACTGAGAATGCAGCCTATCCAATCACTAGGAACCAGTGACATCACTGAGAGTGCAGCCTATCCAGTCACTAGGAACCAGTGACATCACTGAGAATGCAGCCTATCCATTCACTAGGAACCAGTGACATCACTGAGAATGCAGCCTATCCAGTCACTAGGAACCAGTGACATCACTGAGAATGCAGCCTATCCATTCACTAGGAACCAGTGACATCACTGAGAATGCAGCCTATCCAGTCACTAGGAACCAGTGACATCACTGAGAGTGCAGCCTATCCATTCATTAGGAACCAGTGACATCACTGAGAATGCAGCCTATCCAGTCACTAGGAACCAGTGACATCACTGAGAGTGCAGCCTATCCAGTCACTAGGAACCAGTGACATCACTGAGAATGCAGCCTATCCAGTCACTAGGAACCAGTGACATCACTGAGAATGCAGCCTATCCAGTCACTAGGAACCAGTGACATCACTGAGAATGCAGCCTATCCAGTCACTAGGAACCAGTGACATCACTGAGAATGCAGCCTATCCAGTCACTAGGAACCAGTGACATCACTGAGAATACAGCCTATCCATTCACTAGGAACCAGTGACATCACTGAGAATGCAGCCTATCCAATCACTAGGAACCAGTGACATCACTGAGAGTGCAGCCTATCCAGTCACTAGGAACCAGTGACATCACTGAGAGTGCAGCCTATCCATTCACTAGAAAAAACTGACACCATTCGCTGCAGCTCATGCAGGCGAGTTGCTTAGGACATGTATAATGGCACAAAGCAGCCAATCCGCTTGCAACTGGAATACTTGGGATTTGACACGGATTGCTCCTTACATGAAGCCGTCTTGTGCTTCTGTGTGATATTATCCTTCGTTACTCTACAAGTAGCAATGTTTGGAAAACTCTCTCTGATCTGTAATGTAACAGACATGAACAACTTGTGGAAGAACGTGGCACTATGACCTCTTCATTATTTCACCTTGTACATCAATCACAGGCTTCAGAATGTATATGTGTCTGGCACACTCCCATCCACCTGAGCGAGACATCTGTTGCTGGAACATTACTGGGTACCTGCTGCTTGGCAGCTTCCCCGGCCTGTAAGAAGGTCACTTTCAGTGTTATTCACACACCGGCCTCCTGGTCAGACTGCTGTTATCTGCTGATGAAGGATCACACGAGCACCTGGCGTGGTGATTGGCAGAGCATGCTGGTACTTGAGGTGCAGCCGCTGCTGGCAGACATAGGTTTCAAGCCTCCGCTGTATTGCAATAGCACGGTTGACAGCTTAAATATAAATAAATGGTTCCCAGTACGGTGGTAAATAAGTTCTGGATTTATATATAGACGGCCGGTGCTCAGTGCTGTGTAATATGCTGGCACTACACAAAGGATGATAATAGTAATTATAAACAAATCTGATACTGAAACATTTATAATAAAAGCAATTATTAGACCTGTTCTTGTCCTGTTTAAACGTTATCACCCAGTATAAAGGGTTCTACCACTAGTCCGAGATCCACTAAAGGTACATGTAACTTTATTATCCATTGGTGAAGTCTGTAGGGATCCACCAGATCGTACCAATGTTATGTCTGTAGGGATCCACCAGATCGTACCAATGTTATGTCTGTAGGGATCCACCAGATCGTACCAATGTTATGTCTGCAGGGATCCACCAGATCGTACCAATGTTATGTCTGTAGGGGGCCACCAGATCGTACCAATGTTATGTCTGTCGGGATCCACAAGATCGTACCAATGTTATGTCTGTAGGGGGCCACCAGATCGTACCAATGTTATGTCTGTAGGGATCCACCAGATCGTACCAAGGTTATGTCTGTAGGGGGCCACCAGATCGTACCAATGTTATGTCTGTCGGGATCCACAAGATCGTACCAATGTTATGTCTGTAGGGGGCCACCAGATCGTACCAATGTTATGTCTGTAGGGATCCACCAGATCATACCAATGTTATGTCTGTAGGGGGCCACCAGATCTTACCAATGTTATGTCTGTAGGGATCCACCAGATCGTACCAATGTTATGTCTGTAGGGGCCACCAGACCGTACCAATGTTATGTCTGTATGGGGCCACCAGATCATACCAATGTTATGTCTGTAGGGATCCACCAGATCGTACTAATGTTATGTCTGTAGGGGGCCACCAGATCGTACCAATGTTATGTCTTTAGGGAGCCACCAGATCATACCAATGTTATGTCTGTATGGGGCCACCAGATCATACCAATGTCATGTCTGTAGGGTTCCACCAGATCGTACCAATGTTATGTCTGTAGGGGGCCACCAGATCGTACCAATGTTATGTTTGTAGGGAGTCACCAGATCGTACCAATGTTATGTCTGTAGGGAGCCACCAGATCGTACCAATATTATGTCTGTAGGGGGCCACCAGATCGTACCAATGTTATGTCTGTAGGGATCCACCAGATCGTACCAATGTTATGTCTGTAGGGAGCCACCAGATCGTACCAATGTTATGTCTGTAGGGAGCCACCAGATCGTACCAATGTTATGTCTGTAGGGAGCCAGCAGATTGTACTAATGTTATATCTGTAGGGAGCCACCAGATTGTACCAATGTTATGTCTATAGGGAGCTACAAGATCGTACCAATGTTATTAGTTGGGATGAAGCAATAAAGAGCTAGGAAGAGGCAGCGCCTTCAATTAATTAGCTTCCTCTCCTGACAATAAAAGCAAATGTACATAAAAATAAGATTCTCTCTGCAAAGCACTTTTTGCATGTTTTGCTAATTATTTCAACATGTAATCTAAGTAAACCTGATTCTGTAAAGGAAAGGAAGACATGCATTAAGGTAAGGGAAGGGTTATTCACGGTAAGAGGAGTAACACACCGGAAAGGTTTGATTCTCCCTTCACAGAATACAACATACAGTATTAAATGAATGTTATTTGTGAATATACTGATTCAGGTAACAATGAAAGCTATATCAATTAGTTTGCTGCCAACTCTATACCAGCCACATTGGCGTCATTAGTCTGGATGGCTTTTCTATTTTTCCTTCGGAATACAAACAATAACACAAAAAAAATGATAATATATGAATATATCATAGACTGTGACACACAGGATTCTGCCCCATGTAAAACCACTGTCAAATGAGCCAAAATGAGTCCCTACTTTCACACAGACAACGGAGGGAAAGGGAATTGTTAGTGAACATAACAGAAACAATCTGCATTGTATTCCGCTCGTAGATGTAAGTCCCGGAGCCAAATGAGCGAAGTTCACAGGACCGGGCGAATCTGAACAGTAAAACAGGTCTGAGCCTTTCAAACACAACTGTGGAGTTAATGGAATGAAATTGTCCATTATCTAAGTATTTGCAATGGATTTGTTTCATTCAGGGGAACATACAAATGCATTTGTAAAAGGACGGAGCCTTTCAGAAAGTATATTTTCATTTACAGCAAAAGTGGTGAATTAGTTGCTGCATTTTCGTTGCTACGACCTACTCTCCAGCGGTACGAGCGCCTGTTCTCTCTCGCTGCCCCCAGTTAATCAACCCTCCCTTTAAAGCAACGGAGTGCTCGCTAAATACAGTTATTACCCCCTCTCAGCACAGCAGAAAGCTCTAGGAGGGAGACAATGAAATTGTAGAGGAGCATAAAGTCCCAAAGCCGAAATAAAAAATACCAGGATGATTTTAGTTGTAAAGAAACAGAAGATCATTACAGCACAGGGCTGAAAGAGCGGGATCACTATGTATCAATATGAAAATACACTAAACCAATCGTCTCCTTCTTCATCCTATTCCGATTATTGGGGTACATTGCCCGCAACTGTTATAGCACCGAGAAGTGGCCAATTAAAAGCTAACTGCATTGATTCCACCGCAGGTTATGCACAGAAGACCTATAAAGCCTACAGACTCACCGCAATCTCTGTGCTTCAATGGTGTCGCTAGTTCTTAGTAAATTGTTTGGCAGAAATACTGACTCAACCCAAAAATGGCGCCTTTACGGCATGCATCGGCGTTAGTGATGATGGGTTAACACCCACTCTGATTATTTCCATTTTGTGTGCTTGGTAAAAGCATAAAACATGCTACAAAAATTAGTTTTAATAATAATTAATGTGTCAGGAAAGTGTAACGTGTAACATTCAATAACTACCGCGTTTTGATCATTACAAAATCATGGGCATGTGGACATAAGAGGAAATCTTATACCAGCCCACCGCAAAATTCTCAACCCAATCCTCATGAATACTTCCCAGTAACAATGTGGCAAACCTTCCATACTAGTCATTAATTATTATTATTCTTATTATGATTTACTGGTAACTTGAATTCCCTGCTGACATGTTATTTCTGTACCCTGAAGCTGTACCCAACAAATAAAATGGGACACGGAACAGAGAATAAGCCCAAACCACGGATGTTAATATTTAGTGTCACATGAACCACAGATGTAGGATACTATGTATTTATATTACTGTCAGTAAATTTACTGACACTCGGCGGTCCGTCAGACTGCGCTCAGGCACAGTGGCGTATAATCTCCTGGGTCTCGTTAATGTGGCCGTTTATAACCAACGCACCAGACATTCTACAAAGCAGCTCAATGGAGTCAATAACGAAACACAGAACATCGTTAGCAGAACTACATAACTATGTACCATGTTCAGGAGATTAATCACCCATTAGTGTACACAGTTCGGTTGCTACGGTGAGGGAGTAAATTGTCCCTTTTTACAGGTAATAAGTAGGAAATACAAACAGTCATCTCCGTACAGGTGAAATCACACAGCACATTATTATGGAGACGATGGGACCTGCCATTAATAAGCAGAACCCATTACTGGTACTCACCGATGTCATACGCCAGGAAGTCGGCAGAAAAGCATTTGGCACCGTTGCTTAGAGAGGTGTCGTTATGAGTGTTACCCCCAAATACCAGCATGGCCCCGCTAATCAGCACGGCGGAGTGCAGGTACCGGGACAGGCTGCTCTCCTTCAGGATCATCCTGGAACACACAGAGAACAGTCAGTCTCACATACATAGCACGCTTATAAACACACAGAACAGTCTCACATACATAGCACGCTTGTAAATACACAGAACAGTCTCACATACATAGCACGCTTGTAAATACACAGAACAGTCTCACATACATAGCACGCTTGTAAATACACAGAACAGTCTCACATACATAGCACGCTTGTAAATACACAGAACAGTCTCACATACATAGCACGCTTGTAAATACACAGAACAGACTCACATACATAGCACGCTTGTAAATACACAGAACAGTCTCACATACATAGCACGCTTGTAAACACACAGAACAGTCTCACATACATAGCACGCTTGTAAACACACAGAACAGTCTCACATACATAGCACGCTTGTAAATACACAAAACAGTCTCACATACATAGCACGCTTGTAAACACACAGAACAGTCTCACATACATAGCACGCTTGTAAACACACAGAACAGTCTCACATACATAGCACGCTTGTAAATACACAAAACAGTCTCACATACATAGCACGCTTGTAAACACACAGAACAGACTCACATACATAGCACGCTTGTAAATACACAAAACAGTCTCACATACATAGCACGCTTGTAAATACACAAAACAGTCTCACATACATAGCACGCTTGTAAACACACAGAACAGTCTCACATACATAGCACGCTTGTAAACACACAGAACAGTCTCACATACATAGCACGCTTGTAAATACACAAAACAGTCTCACATACATAGCACGCTTGTAAACACACAGAACAGTCTCACATACATAGCACGCTTGTAAACACACAGAACAGTCTCACATAGATAGCACGCTTGTAAACACACAGAACAGTCTCACATACATAGCACGCTTGTAAATACACAAAACAGTCTCACATACATAGCACGCTTGTAAACACACAGAACAGACTCACATACATAGCACGCTTGTAAATACACAAAACAGTCTCACATACATAGCACGCTTGTAAATACACAGAACAGACTTACATACATAGCACGCTTGTAAATACACAAAACAGTCTCACATACATAGCACGCTTGTAAATACACAGAACAGACTCACATACATAGCACGCTTGTAAATACACAAAACAGTCTCACATACATAGCACGCTTATAAACACACAGAACAGTCTCATATACATAGCACGCTTGTAAATACACAAAACAGACTCACATACATAGCACGCTTGTAAATACACAGAACAGACTCACATACATAGCACGCTTGTAAATACACAAAACAGTCTCACATACATAGCACGCTTATAAACACACAGAACAGTCTCACATACATCGCATGCTTGTAAATACACAGAACAGTCTCATATACATAGCACGCTTGTAAATACACAGAACAGTCTCATATACATAGCACGCTTATAAACACACAGAACAGTCTCACATACATCGCATGCTTGTAAATACACAGAACAGACTCACATACATAGCACGCTTGTAAATACACAAAACAGTCTAACATACATAGCAAGCTTGTAAATACACAGAACAGTCTAACATACATAGCACGCTTGTAAATACACAAAACAGTCTAACATACATAGCAAGCTTGTAAATACACAGAACAGACTCACATACATAGCACGCTTGTAAATACACAGAACAGTCCCACATACATTGCACGCTTGTAAATACACAGAACAGACTCACATACATAGCACACTTGTAAATACACAGAACAGTCTCACATACATAGCACGCTTGTAAACACACAGAACAGTCTCACATACATAGCACGCTTGTAAATACACAAAACAGTCTCACATACATAGCACGCTTGTAAACACACAGAACAGACTCACATACATAGCACGCTTGTAAATACACAAAACAGTCTCACATACATAGCACGCTTGTAAATACACAGAACAGACTTACATACATAGCACGCTTGTAAATACACAAAACAGTCTCACATACATAGCACGCTTGTAAATACACAGAACAGACTCACATACATAGCACACTTGTAAATACACAGAACAGTCTCACATACATAGCACGCTTGTAAATACACAGAACAGACTCACATACATAGCACGCTTGTAAATACACAAAACAGTCTCACATACATAGCACGCTTATAAACACACAGAACAGTCTCATATACATAGCACGCTTGTAAATACACAAAACAGACTCACATACATAGCACGCTTGTAAATACACAGAACAGACTCACATACATAGCACGCTTGTAAATACACAAAACAGTCTCACATACATAGCACGCTTATAAACACACAGAACAGTCTCATATACATAGCACGCTTGTAAATACACAGAACAGACTCACATACATAGCACGCTTGTAAATACACAGAACAGACTCACATACATAGCACGCTTGTAAATACACAGAACAGTCTCACATACATAGCACACTTGTAAATACACAGAACAGTCTCACATACATAGCACGCTTGTAAATACACAGAACAGACTCACATACATAGCACGCTTGTAAATACACAAAACAGTCTCACATACATAGCACGCTTATAAACACACAGAACAGTCTCATATACATAGCACGCTTGTAAATACACAAAACAGACTCACATACATAGCACGCTTGTAAATACACAGAACAGACTCACATACATAGCACGCTTGTAAACACACAGAACAGTCTCATATACATAGCACGCTTGTAAATACACAAAACAGACTCACATACATAGCACGCTTATAAACACACAGAACAGTCTCATATACATAGCACGCTTGTAAATACACAGAACAGACTCACATACATAGCACGCTTATAAACACACAGAACAGTCTCATATACATAGCACGCTTGTAAATACACAAAACAGACTCACATACATAGCACGCTTGTAAATACACAGAACAGACTCACATACATAGCACGCTTGTAAACACACAGAACAGTCTCACATACATAGCACGCTTATAAACACACAGAACAGTCTCATATACATAGCACGCTTGTAAATACACAAAACAGACTCACATACATAGCACGCTTGTAAATACACAGAACAGACTCACATACATAGCACGCTTGTAAACACACAGAACAGTCTCACATACATAGCACGCTTATAAACACACAGAACAGTCTCATATACATAGCACGCTTGTAAATACACAAAACAGACTCACATACATAGCACGCTTATAAACACACAGAAGTCTCACATACATAGCACGCTTGTAAATACACAGAACAGTCTCACATACATAGCACACTATGACTCCACGGTTATGATGTAATGTGCCAGGTCAGGTAGGGGCCACAGTTTACAAACGTTGATGTGGAAGCCCAAACACCTGGGGGTAAATGTATCAAGTTGAGAGTTTTCCGGCGGGTTTGAAATACCAATCAGATTCTAGCTATCATTTATTTACTGCATTCTACAAAAAGACAGCTACAATCTGATTGGTTGCTATAGGCAACATCTCCACTTTTCAAACCCGCCGGCAAACTCTCAGCTTGATACATTTACCCCCTGATCTCTAACTTATAAGTGAAAACGTTTGAGGTGATGTGGCTGTGACTGGACAGGACAATCAGAGCAGCAGCTGCCTTATAGCTACTAACACACGGTGTAGTATCAGGACGTCCCATCATTTCATGTCACTATACTGCATGCAGCAGAACTGATGATGATTTATAATATAAGACAGACTGGAGGAATATTGTATTGAATGGTAGATAGCCGTGTACAGTATAAGGGACAACACAGGAACCAGCGCACAGAACCAGACTCCCGCAATGGATCACGCTCAGCCCCCTCCTCTCCGATAACAGGGAAAGCAGGAAAGGTCACAGCATAGACAGATACAAATATGAAGAATCAATATGGCTTACAGCGAGTGTAATAAATGGGTGACTTCTCACATTAAAGGGCAAAGCACCGTAGGCCGGAGCTGCTCTTTCGGGGATAATATATTTGCTTAATCCTTACCCCGTGGTGGTCATACATTACATAGATCTTTATGAATAAACATCCAGTAGGGGAACTATACTGAGTACTGGAGGAAATGTATCAAATACTGATCTTATTACATTAATATATCGCTGTCATATGCTCTTTTAGGTACAATGATGGCTATTACTTATTACTCAGCGTAGACGCAGCTAATGTACAGTCCATAGTCCTAATACAGAGATTACAGGATCTGCCTTCCCTTGGACTATATATAGAATTAATAATAATCCTTACAGCAAAATAACGCAGTTTACTTGTTCACTATATAATATCACAAATGTGAGGAAGCTATTCATTAGTATGCAGTTGGTTAAACTTTACAGCATAGTCTGATTAATATATATATATATATAATCTGAAATATTATAGAAGGAACAAATGGAAAAGGGTATTATAACGCTATAAGAAATCCGTTCTGCTTTTTGACACATCACCTTTAACTAAATATTATTAACTTTAAAATCAGATTTTGTGTTTACGGAAAATAAACAGAAAGTTATCCATCCGTGTTGCCAAGTTGCCACCAGCTAATGGCATTTAAATCGCAAAGTGCGCGGTCACCGCAAGCGCATACATTTCCTAACATTTCCAACACGTCAGCCCCCGCAGCCAGCCCAGTCAGGTGGAGGCGTCAGCGCCGCTCCGGGCACCAATTAAACCAGTGAGAGAGAAAGTTCCCAGAGATGGAGCTTAATCGTCAAACAGCTCAGAGGCGCTGGGAAGGGAAAGGTCAGTGTGAGCTCTGGACACTCCGCTCGTTGCTCGTCCTATTAGGAGCAGTGTCGGATCAGCAGCATAGATGCAGTATTACTCCACAAGCTGCTGTACACTGTATACACTATTCAAACACCTGCTTGCAAAGACAAATATCAGATGTTTCAACGCTTTCGTAATTAACCCCTCGCTGGCCGAGCACGGAGCGAAAACATCACATCGCCCCTTCCACCTGGGCTGTGGTCGCTGCAGGTTAAATGGATGTGAAAATAAAGATCATTGCTCTCTATATTGAATGCAATGTCAGTACACACGAGCAATTTCCTGAACGGTGGATGGAGCATGAACACAACACACAGCGTTCACGGTTGCACAAGCACTGCGGGAAACACGCATTTTACACTTTCATAAAATGATCTTTAATGAGTTTAACTGCACAGTTCTAACCTTGACCCAAAATTAGCAACATGCATTGTCTACCATAAAACCCTTGTTCCCAATTATCAAAACCGCAAGTATTCCTGGGGGTCGGGAGAAACTACCCCCCTGGTGGCTTCTGCAGTCCCATGATGTTCTACTGCTGAATGACAGGTCCTGTACATGCTGATAATTGACTGACTGAAACACTGTATCAATTGGCGTCACCAGCAGGACTTTACTTTCAGAATTCCAGGCTGCGGGCCCTGAAAAACCATGGGATTGCAGATGCTGCATGGAAAACCTACAGATTTTCTATTTGGGGGCAAGAAGTTTGATTGCATAAATAAACTTGCATGGAAGGTTAAAGACCACAGAATTGTATCTACTTCTGAACAAGGTTCCCCTCTCGTAATGGAACCTATAAGCTAAAGCCTTTGGTGGAATGTATCGAAATATTTAAAGCAGGAACTCTACAAAATTCAGGATATAATGTATCCACTCTCCTGTGGTTTCATGTACACAATGGGGGCAACAAGGGCTGTATCCAGTGAACCCCTCCAATTGATAGCAATGGTATTGTTCATTAATTCACTAGGGGGCGCTGTGGTTGTGGAAGTATTTTCAATAACAGAAGACATCTAGGATAACCAGCATTCATATTCTATATTACGCAACAGAGCAACGACAGAGGCGGAAAGTGAATAAGGGTCACCACCGTCAATTCCCCTCTCGTCAGAAGGATTTTAATCCAGCAGCCTCTTGCTTTTACTCTTAGTCTTGTTGTATGCTGGTATGAACCCCAGTCCTGTATGTATTGTGCACATCGGGGAATACTCACCAGGTCTTGGTATTGACTTCATATCGGTACAGATCATCCACGAGGCCGTACTTGTTGCCTGGCAAAGCCTTGTATCCCCCGTGCACGTATGCAGATTTTGTAATGGGGTCGTAGACACTGGTGTGTCCGTACCCTCCTTGCACTATGGCCCCCCGCGTCTCAGGAACCAGCCACGTGTTGGACCCTGGAAATAAACAGCGGAATGTTCAGAAAAAAAACCGGCAACATTCAGTAATCAGTGATTGACCAAGAGGTGATAGTATGAGGCTCATACAGTAATTAGCCAAGTACAAAGACATCAGATATTTTCAAGTATATTATTCAGCTTAATAAACAAAAACAAATTTGTGCACCTTCAAACGAGCACTTAAAACTCATCTGTTCCTCAAGGCATTAAGCCCTTACACCTAACCTTCTCTCCTGATCTCCTCTCATCTCGTCCCGCTACTCGCTCCTCTTGCAATTATCGCCTCTGACTCCCCATTGTGCCTCCTGTCTGTTTTCCCTCCCTTTAGAATGTAAGCTCTTATGAGCAGGGTCCTCTTCCCTCCTGTCTCTCTACCTCTTCTTCTCCTCCGACTCCACTGTGCTAGCTATGTTTGGAGCTATAGAAGTACTGGTATTCTGTATTCACTGCTCTGTACTGTACTACCCTGTATGGTCCACTGTCTGTTTTCTGTACGGTGCTGCGGGAATTTTGTGGCGCCCAATAAATATTAATAATAATACCAATAATAATAATAATAACGCTGGTTACACACAGGGATTTCACAATTGGCTCAGTGAGTATGATCATCCCATCTGAAGATGAGCTAGGTGGATGTTTAACAAAAGAATGACATAATATACATTAATTTTAAACTTGTAGCCTTATTGCCTTCTGACCATAGTCAGAATCCACAGCAATCAGTGCTGATGTTTCATCCTATGAGTGATTACTTTGCGGTATGAAGATGATCAGAGTTTCTTGTCCTGCTGTGTAGAGGGGAGGTTCCAGGTCAGCGGACACAAAGAGATACTGATGAGATGTGACCGATGGAAACGGACACTTGTGTCTTAGGTCTGGAACAGGAAAACTCACAGGTGATGGAAACCGGTGACATTGTTTAATGTTGACCCACAAACACCGAAATATCCACTTAGTTTATGTTACTGGGAGATTATGCTCACTGATCCAACTGCACCTTGACAATGTGACTAAATGTTTATAAAACAAAGAGCAAGCGGAAAATGTCCTTATCTAACCAATCACTGAGGGGTCTTTAGGCAGATTGAGGCAGTATCAGGCAACAAGACTTAAGGGGCAGCAAAATTGTAGGAGAATTAAATAACATAATGCTACTTTTCTGGCATCAAAATACAAATGTTGCTGCTCTGGATCAAATACAGGCTCGTTTATGATCCGTAGCTGCGACTGCGCCTCATTGTCCACGAAGCGCACGTCAAGGTTCTCACTCACTGCCTCAGTTTACTCGATATACTACTTGGTTTGTCCTCAGTTACGTCTCACATTAATCATGAGAGTGATGGCACATCGGGACTGTCTTAATTACACGTGACATTATTTTCTTTACATTGAGTGCAGTGCTGATAGACCGACGCGGTACTCCTCCTGTACGACACTAAGGGCTAGATTTACTAAGCGGCGGGTTTGAAAAAGTGGGGATGTTGCCTATAGCAACCAATCAGATTCTAGCTGTCATTTATTTAGTACCTTCTGAAAAATGACAGCTAGAATCTGATTGGTTGCTATAGGCAACATCCCCACTTTTTCAAACCCGCAGCTTAGTAAATCTAGCCCTAAATGTCTCCCATTTACAGTATATGAGCAGACGTCTCCATCAGCTCAGAGGTGATGGGAAAATCAAGCCCTTTAATGGGGAGGAAAGCGACGTGCGCACTTCTGTAAGGCAGTAACTCAATCCATTATCTCTTTTAAATAATCTTACTCAGAAAAACTAAATCTTATGCCCCTAATCCAACACTAACTCCCCAACTCCTTCTGATGACAATATGTTATTTTATAGCGTACAAATAACTTTGCATAAGGGACAAGAAGATGTAATTTCAGCAAGCAGGGAAGGATAACAGTATGGACAGCAGATGTCACCAGATCTCCGGAGCTCCAGGACGCTGGACAGATAGTCACTTATCTTTAACTTATAAAAGATATAAATCATATCAATGGTCAGACAGGAAAGATCACACACATGAGGTTAATACACATAGAAGCAGAGAGTTACATTTGATAAACTTGTATAGAATCATTTATCTAGTACATTATAGAAAATTATAGCTAGAATGCGATTAGTTGCTATTGGCAACACCTCCACTATTCCATTTTAGAGGCTTTAGTAAATCTTCTCCGTAGTATTCTGGCAGTAATATCTAGATCAGGGCACACGTGTCCTCCCCTATCCTGCGCTTAATCTGCCAACCATCGCGGTGGAGGAGGGCTGCGTAATAATGAAAATGCCTCCGATTCCAATAAATTCCAGGATTGTTACAGCTAAAACCCCAATTAATTAATGTTAGCTTGTTAAAGCTGGGGGCATCCAAGTCATTTATACATAATGTATGGGGCAGGATTAGGACACTGAGCATGAACTGAATTTCTACACTATTAAATGGTGCAGGGAGCTGAACGGGAACGAGAGAACCTCTGTCTACTGGAACAGGGACTATATTAGGAACACAGCCCTGCAGTGACGTGTTCTATACACCGCTCTCTCAGAAGCCCAATATAAGATTTTATAGATATATATATATATATATATATATATATATATATATATATTTGTCTATAAGACCACAGGCATCAGGTACAGGCTGCAGACACAGTTAAGTTCTTACAGACTAAGACTCCTAGGTTTAACACACACAGGTGAAGATTAGGGTCTAAGTAATCAGACCAAAGGGAGGGGTTTATGGTATTTAAACCTGTCCTTTTCACTGCAGTACAACCAATGTCAGATAGTGGCCGGTGACTAGGTGGGAGGAGGACTGTCTCCTACCAAGAGGTAGAGTTCGCCTGCTGTCATCCTAACGGAAAGGGTGCTGTTTATCTGTGAACAATAAAAGCACCATTTAGTCAGCAAGAAGTTGTTGATGCATGGTGGCTTAGTGGTTAGTACTTCTGCCTCGCAGCACTGGGGTCATATGTGGGTAACCGTGTCTGGATGTAAGGAAGGCAAATGCAATTTATTTTTGCATGCTGAGAAAATGCAGACTTGTGCAAACTTTTAGATGTCTCTAATTGGGACAGTGTGCATGCCAAGAAGGGGGCGTGATCACCTTGCACAGGGGTGTGGACATGTCACGTTTGGGTGTGCCTTGCCCTCAGTGCTGAAGGGACACTCATCATCTTCCAACTGGGATAAAAAAGATTGGCACTGTAAGCTCAGATCGGGACCGTACCACATTGATCGGTCAGTTGGGATATATAGTGCATGTAGCTAGCACACAAATACTGGGCAGCTATACTTCTAATATCAACCAATATTGAAAACTACTTCATTTAAATGTTATATTAACACTGGAATTTAGAGATGATCTAGGATGCCCCCTTCCCAACTCAATCTGTCCGCACACTGTAAATCCCCCCCTTCCCTGCGGAACAAATTGCTTTTGCCAATGTGCTAAATTGTTCCATCTCCTCTGAGGCTCAATGAATCCAAATACAGTAAGTAATCAGAGAAAGGTACACTGACAGGTACTGTAGTAACATTAATAACGGACGCTGCCGTGCATTAACATGCATAAAGGAAAGAATATTCTTTACAGTATCATTATAAGGAACATTATCATCTCAATATTTTAGTCGTTTGTTCCCCTAAATAATGCACGAAGTGTACTCAGCTAATCTACACAAAGATCGTCCTATCTACCCTGCTAAATAATAATAAATAGTAAACTCAGTCCAAACGATGCACCTCAACAATGTGCAACTACGTCCATTCAGGAAGGAGAAATATTACCTGCAGCATAATGCAGCCAAAATGGGACTGACCCCCAAAGCTAACACTTCAGGGCCCCGTTACCACCACTTCTGGACCACCAACCTTAATAAATTACAACAATTACATTCTTTTTCACAAAATACCGCCCGTTTGAGCAGCAATAAGGTCTTAAAGAAGTCCTGGAAGTTGGGGGACATGTCTGAATTTCTTGTGCCGTTTTTTGTATTTGTTAATGTTTTAATTACACGGATAGAGTTGTGTCACTGGATGGACAATAGACATCTATCAGTGCTGAACCAACGGCACCTCCGAGCTGGGGTACTTCTCAGGTCGTTTTGCGGTGGCGCAGTAACCGCTGGCTAACTTGGGAATAACGGAGAATTCGCGCTTTCAGCTGCTGACCCTACTTAGGTAACATCCCACTACACAAAATCTCTTTTTTGCCTTTGAATGAGACACGAGAAGTATTCCATTCCTGCACCTGGTCCATATTTAGCAAGAGACCCATTCTGCCCATCAAACTTCTGCACTCCCAGCAGTCGCAGCGCTAACCCATGAAATTGCACCAAAAATAGACACATGATGCTATAAAATGACATTTGTGCCACATGTTGCTTTTTTTCGGATCTCACTGCATCATTTTGATTTAAAAAAAAAATTATAATTTTTAAAAAAATTCTCTTTAGTTTAATAACCTATTTTGGTCCTCGTCACTCTTCAGGATTAAATTATAAGCGGTAACTTGTAATAAACGGTCACAGCGGAGGCAGGAAGCCGCTGGACTTCATCCAAACACATTTCCTCATTTATTTTGAATCTCGGAGAAATAAAACTTTTACTAGAGAAGAGTGCGCAGAATTCATAAGAAGTTGTCATCAGCTCCATCCAGAACTAAACCCCACGTTCCTGCTTCCCCCAACTTTCTATACTTTATATTTCTCTGTAAAACAGGTCAGCTGTGCAGAGTTATGCGGAGACACAAAGCGAGAGAGGATTACAGAGTGCGGCTCAGCACAACAAACAGGGGATTCGCTGCCACTTGAATAGCGAGAGGATAAAACTGGCATCACAAGTTGTGCTTTGTCTTTCTTCCTCCGCAGAGCTTTGTACAGACACCAGAGATTTATTCTACTTCAAATCTGTTCTAGTTCAACCAGCCCGAGACACAAAGTGCCCTTCTCTCCACAGAGTGAGGCAGAAAGTTATACGATTACTGGAAACAGACAGTCGCTCCCAATCTAGCCGTAAATCTCCAAAATCTGGCCCCTTGCACCATAGTTGTGGGAAAGCAATAAAAATGTAATCACAAATATTCCTTCCCAAATTCTGCAGAGCACGGTGCCAAAAATAGCAAAATAATGTTTTATTGAGTCACCCACCGTATCCCAGGTTTAGCGTCAAAACTGATGACATGGATCTGGGTAAATCTTAAAGCAGAAATGGTTATTAAATGAACAAGTAACTTATGGAAGATTAAAGCAAATATATAATCCAATCAAATGCCCTCCTCCGCCATTCCCCCCACAAGCTCGGTGAGGGCATGGTGCCTATCGCTCCCAAGCTAACCGCTAAGCTGGTCATACCTCTGTCTGTAACACCAGCCCCTTGCTATGCCTCAGTGATTGCTACTGTCTTTGAAAGTCTTGCTGTCTAACAGGAGGACAGTGGCGTGGAGCTATTGGAATACTAGTCAGGCTCATTAGCATATTAGTCACCGTACTGGCCAGGGTAACACAGCATTATGTTTCCACAACAGGTCATCCTCAAACACAGAAATACAGACTAGTTTTATATTGGTTTTCTCTTTGAAGGTCTTGTTTGTTGTATACTGGATTTATTGCTATATTTCTTAGCATTGTGATCTGACGACTCTTATACCAGAATTCACCTAAAGACAAATCCTTATTTCAGGGTTTAATAGAAATCCATTGTAGTTTTATCTGTGATGACCGGTTAACTTTATAATCACTGTCAAAATGTTTGTACTAAAAGAGAAAGATATACAAATTAATATATTATGGGTAAAAATATCCCACACTCCCGTATTTTACATATGGGATAATACTGTAAACTATAAGGGTATTGGGAGACTCAGAGAGTAGGCTTATAAAGAAGGAGCTTTATATATTACATGGATATAATTTGTGCATTAAAAGGATATTAAATAAAATACCAAATGTAACTGCAATACGACATTGAAATACATTTGTCTGTACGATGAGAGATATCACAGTAAAAGGTAATTATAATAGTATATAGCCTACACACATTATAATAGGCCTTTATCCCCTCATATACTGAGATATTATATAAATTGGTGCCAGAAAGTGTTAATCAGACATTAGAGGTGGGCAGTCACCTTGAGCCTCTCATTGACACCCTCAGAAGTTTTATGAGGTATTACTAACTGAAACCAAAATACATTTCCCTGTCGACCGACCCAGGGAGAGGAAAGAAGAAAAAGCTTTACGATCCAAGTTAGTAAAAGCCGCCATATAATTCTACCCTCAGGAGATTTATGACGCCGCTGGCAGCCATTAGACGGAGAACAGCAAGAAAGGGCAGCGCCAGCGTCGCTGGTAGCTACGGAGAGGAGCGCTCGCCCGTATATATCACCCTCTCCGCAATTAACCTTCAGCACTCAGACTGAATAAAATATATAAATACATAAGTGATAGTCTGATGTGAGGGAGTTTCCCCTTCGCTGATCGCAGGGATCACTTTCACACTGACTGATGTCATAACCGCGGCTGGGAACGCGGTCAGATCAGGGGCTTTAATGCGTTTGTCTCCGACACACAGAGTGAGCCTGAAATCACCTGTTTAATCAGTTTTTAATGAAAGGGTCCAGAACCTCAAAACTTGTGTCCAGCGTAGTCAAGACTGTGGGGCCTGATTCATCAAGAAACGCAAATGCCGATACGGACCGAATTTTGCTCTAAATCTCTCCGCACATGACCAGGAACGAACTAGACACCAAAGAATACAAGTGTATGTAATTCATCTTTGGGCGAAAAGGACCCTAACTACAGCCTACGTTTTCCTGGACAGGTAGGGGAAGGGGCGTATGCTCGTAATCAATGTACAGTTAGGCCATGCCAAGCTTGAGCGCACACAGCAGCGTCTGATCCAAACTTTGGGCTTTCTGTTGTATCACTTGCTCCAGCTACAGATCGGGTGTAAGTGCTGATTACTAGTGATGACGGCTGTGTATACAGCTAGAACATGTGTTTGTAATCAGGAGCAACTGTAACAATGTATTATATGTACAGCAGACATTAATAACATCCTAATACATGTATTGCATGGATAATATTTTTTGGGGTGTTTATTTAATAATTGGTCATTAATGACTATATTATTAACAGGTGCTGATAACTGAATATCTTTTCTCTGTGCGTCCTGCTGGGACATGTCTGTTAGAGCAGGACTAGACTCGTATTCAACAAGAGACGTTTCTTCAGATCAGTTCCTGCGTATGCCCAAATTACGTGCGTTATTTTAATAAACGCACAATTCATTCATCTTGGGTGCCTTAACGAGACAGGTCCTGTATATGCTGGACATATTTGTATGTTATCGCTATGAGCTACCCC